>JAEOAE010002660.1:0-73951 GCA_036365155.1 Meriones psammophilus | reverse complement strand
TAGTGGTCTACATATTTTTAGTTGGATGATTTTATTCTCCTGAAAGGTTAAATTAAAACCCTGCCCCATTCCTAACTCTGGGTTGAGGGTTGTATCTTTTTAGGAATGTCATATCTTTTATAGGGCAAAATGTTTTTTTTGGAAATAGAAAAAGTATAATATCTCAATTAAAGTTAAAAAAATCTTTGAAAGTTTAAAAGTATACCTTAAAGTGTATTTATTTCTAGATAATAAAGTGCATTCACTTTTATTTTCAGCCTGCCTTTTACAAGCAGCTTTTAAATAAAATCAATGTAAATCCTATGTGCCTGCCTCTGCCTCCCAGGTGGTATGTAAAAGGCACGTGATTCCAAATTCTGGGATTAAGGCTATGAACCACCAACACCCTGCCACTGTAACTCCTGAATTTAGAAAACAACTAATTAATAGAGAACTGCTTGTCTCTGCTGTGATTAAAGGCACTGTCTATCACCACACTGCTCAAATATGTTATACTCACTCCAAATTATTCCAACTCAAACAAGTTTATACCTTTGAATTTACTTAAAACATTTTAAACCTCTTAACTGTTTTTAATATGAAACAACAAAAGTATCCTTTTTTATTTAAGAAGAAAACACTAGTCTTCATAAATTTTTTTGGACTCAATGACCAAGCTGTCTGATGAACAGTTATCTCTGCTTATTCGGGAGATCTCTACTATTCAAATCTAATCATTATCAATTTTGATAGGATCCACCATTTTTTCCTGTGGAAACATTCCGTTTTACCAGTGAAGACACAGTTCAGTAGTTTCTCACTGTCTACTCCTTTTAGTTATGTTTACTTCTTTTTGTTCTAGAGTATTTAGGTGTGCCGTTAAGTTGCTACTAAGAGATCTTTCTGATTATTTTTTTCTGAATGTCCTTAGTGCTATGAACTGTCTTCTGGTCAACACTTCCATTGTGTTCTATGAGTTTTGATATGTTGTGTGTTCATTTCATTGACTTCTAGAAAGTCTTTAATTTCTTTCTTTATTTCAGTTTTGATCCATTTTTTTAGTCGGTAGAAAGTTGTTCAGTTTCTGAGTTTGTAATCTTTCTATTGTTTTTGTTATTGGTGATGTGCTGCTTTAAACCTTTGTGGTCTGCTAGGATGCAGGAGGTTATTGCAAGTTTCTTATATCTTTTGAAAATTCAACCTTTCAAGTATATCATCAATTGGAGAACAATATATGAGTTGCTGAGAAGAGGGAACAATCTTTTGTGCTTTTGTGGATGTTCTGCAAATATCATTTGGGTATATTTAGTTTTTTGATGTTAGCTGGAGCATTTTTCTGTTCAGTTTGGTCAGGAGGACCTATCCATTGGTGAGAGGGATATATTGAAGTCTTCCCCTATCAGTTTATGAGGGCTAGGCTGTGATGCAAGCTGCAGAAGGGTTTCCTTTATAACTTGGGTGCTCTTATGTTTGGGGCATAGATGTTAAGTATTGAAATGTTAAATTGCTGGATGTTTTTTAAAAACTTTGCCATCTTTTGATTAGTTGTTTTTGAAGTCTGCTTTGTTAGATATTAAAATTGGTATACGAGCTTGATACTCTAGTGCATTTATTTGGAATATCTTTTCCAAACCTTTACCTTGACATAATGTCTATCTTGATGTGAAGTTGTGTTTGATGTATTTGGAAGAAGGGTGGATTCTGTTTTATCATCCGTTTTGTGAGCCTGTTTCTTTTATTGGTTATTTTGAGTCAGTGGTATTAAGAGATATCAATGAACAGTGATCATTAATCTTGGTATTTTGGTGGTAGAGGTGGTAGTGGTTTTAGCACCCTGTATGGGGCTGTTTATATAGATACATATTGTTTAAATTTGACCTTAACATGCAATATCTTATTTTCTCCATTTTCTGATTGAAAGGTTCTGGGCATAGTTAGTAACTTTTCTTGGCTTCTGTAGTTTTTTAGAGTCAAAAGCACACTGTCTATGTCCTTCAACTTCTAGCCTCTTTACTGAGAATACAGGATTAATTCCAATTGATCTGCCTTTATTTATTTCTTGGTTGTTTTTTGTTCATTTTGGTTTGTCTGTTTGATTGGTTGTGTGGTCTGTTTGATTTTTTTTCTGTTACAGCTTTTAATATTCTTTCTTTGTTCTGTATATTTACCGTTTTTATTATTCTCTGGTAAGAGGACATTCTTTGCTGGTCCAGTGTCTTCGGTATTTTTGTATGCTTCTTGTGCCTTGATAGACATCTTCTTCTTTAGGTGAAGAAATTTTTCTTGTATGATTTTGTTAAAAATATCTTCTGCCAACATTAAGTCAAGATCAGATAGAAAGACTGAATAGACCTATATCCCCCAAGGAAATTGAAACAGTCATTCACAGCCTCCCCTCCAAAAAAAGCCCTGGGCCAGATGGTTTCAGCTCAGAATTCTACCAGACCTTCAAAGAAGTGCTAATACCAATTCTCCTCAAACTATTCCACAAAATAGAAACAGAAGGAACATTACCAAACTCATTCTATGAAGCGACAGTTACCTTGATACCCAAACCACACAAAGACCCAACAAAAAAAGAGAACTTTAGACCTATCTCTCTTATGAATATTGATGCAAAAATACTCAATAAAATACTTGCAAACCGAATCCAAGAACACATCAAAGATATCATCCATCATGACCAAGTAGGCTTCATCCCAGGCATGCAAGGGTGGTTCAACATACGAAATCCATCAATGTAATCCACCACATAAACAAACTGAAGGAGAAAAACCACATGATCATCTCCTTGGATGCCGAAAAAGCATTTGACAAAGTCCAACACCCATTCATGTTTAAAGTATTGGAGAGATCAGGGATACAAGGAACATACTTAAACATAGTAAAGGCAATATACAGCAAGCCTACAGCCAACATCAAACTCAATGGAGAGAAACTTAAATCAATCCCACTGAAATCAGGGACAAGACAAGGCTGCCCACTCTCCATATCTCTTCAACATAGTACTTGAAGTCTTAGCCAGAGCAATAAGACAACTAAAGGAGATCAAGGGATACAAATTGGAAAGGAAGAGGTCAAAGTGTCACTATTCGCAGATGATATGATAGTATACATAAGTGACCCCAAAAATTCAACCAGAGAACTCCTTCAGCTGATAAACACCTTCAGCAAAGTGGCTGGATACAAAGTCAACTCAAAAAAATCAGAAGCCCTCCTGTATACCAAAGACAAAAGGGCCGAGAAAGAAATTAGGGAAACAACACCCTTCACAATAGCCACTAATAACATAAAGTACCTTGGGGTGACACTAACCAAGCCAGTGAAAGACCTGTTTGAGAAAAAAACTTCAAGTCTCTGAAGAAAGAAATTGAAGAAGATATCAGAAGATGGAAAGATCTCCCGTGCTCATGGATTGGTAGGATTAACATTGTGAAAATGGCCATCCTGCCAAAAGCAATCTACAGATTTAATGCAATTCCCATCAAAATACCAACTCAATTCTTTTCAGACCTTGAAAAAGATTCTCAGCTTCATATGGAGAAACAAAAAACCTAGAATCTCCAAAACAACCCTATACAACAACAGATCATCTGGAGGTATCTCCATTCCCGATCTCATGCTGTACTACAGAGCAATAGTAATAAAAACTGCATGGTATTGGCATCGAAACAGAAAGGAGGATCAATGGAACCGAATTGAAGACCCAGAAATAAACACGTACCTATGAATACTCAATTTTTGACAAAGCAGCCAAAACCACTCAATGGAAAAAGATAGCATCTTCAACAGATGGTGCTGGTCTAATTGGATGTCTACATGCAGAAAAATGAAATTAGATCCACATTTATCACCCTGCACAAAACTAAAGTCCAATTGGATCAAAGACCTAAACATAAAACCAGATACGCTAAATCTGTTAGAAGAAAAAAAGTAGGGAACAGCCTAGAACTCATTGGCACAGGAGACAACTTCCTGAACAGAACTCCAACAGCACAGGCCTTAAGAGCAACAATCAATAAATGGGACCTCATGAAACTGAAAAGCTTCTGTAAAGCAAAGGACACCGTCATCAAAACAAAACGACTGCCTACAGATTGGGAAAGAATCTTTACCAACCTCTATCTGACAGAGGGCTAATATCCAGTATATATAAAGAACTAAAGAAGCTGAAAAGCAGCAAAACAAGTAAACAAATTAAAAAATGGGGAACGGAGCTAAACAGAGAATTCTCTGTAGAGGAATATAGAATGGCAGAGAAACACTTAAAGAAATGCTCAACATCATTAGCCATTAGGGAAATGCAAATCAAAACGACCCTAAGATTTCACCTTTCACCCATCAGAATGGCCAAGATGAAAAACACAAATGACAACACATGTTGGAGAGGTTGTGGAGAAAGGGGAACCCTCCTCCATTGCTGGTGGGAATGTAATCTGGTACAACCACTTTGGAAGTCAATCTGGCGCTTTCTCAGACAATTAGGAATAGCGCTTCCTCAAGATCCAGCTATACCACTGCTAGGCATATACCCAAAGTTTGCTCAAGTACACAATAAGGACATTTGCTCAACCATGTTTGTAGCAGCTTTATTTGTAATAGCCAGAACCTGAAACAACCCAGATGTCCATCAACGGAGGAATGGATACAGAAATTGTGGTATTTCTACACAATGGAATACTACTCATCAATCAAAAAGGAGGAAATCATGAAATTTGCAGGCAAATGGTGGGATCTAGAAAAGATCATTCTGAGTGAAGTATCCCAGAAGGAGAAAGACAAACATGGAATATACTCGCTTATATAGACCTAAAAGATAGGATAAACATAATGAAATCTAAAGAAGATAATCAAGAAAGCAGACATGGGGTATGATGATCTATCCTCATTTAGAAAGACAAATGGGATGTGCATTGAACGTATGGCGGGAGTCTACATGAAAGCATCTGAAAGACTCTACCTAGCAGTGCTCCAAAATAGATACTAAGACTCACAACCAAACCTTCGCAAAAGTGCAGGGAATCATATGAAAGAAGGGGAGTTTGATGTGGAGAGGATAGGAACTCCACAAGGACCAAACATATCTGGGCACAGGGTCTTTTCTGAGATGGACACTCAACCAAAGTCCATGAGAGGATAAAATCTAGAACCTCTGCTCAGATGTGACCCGTGATAGCTCAGTAATCAATTGGTTTCCCACAGTAAGGGGAACAAGGACTATTTCTAACATGAACTAAATGACTGGCTCTTTGACCTCCCAACCTCCCAAGGGAGGAGCAGTACTGTTAGGCCACAGAGGAGGACTTTGCAGCCAGTCCGGAAAATACCTGACAAAAAGCGAGTCATATGAAAGGAGGAGGTCCTCCCTATTAGTGGACTTGGAAAGGGACAGGGAGGAGATGAGGGAGGGAGGGTGGGATTGGGGAGGGAATGAGGATACAGCTGGGATACAGAATTAACAAAATGTAACTAATGAGAAAAATAAAATTATGGAGAAAAAAAAAATATCTTCTGGACCCTTGATCTCATCCTTCTGCTAATCTGATTATCAACATGTTTTGTCTTTTCATAATGTCTCAGAGTTCCTGAATGACATTTTCTTTGACACATGTATCTAGTTCAGCTTTTTTCTGTTTTTTTTTTTTTTAATTGTTTATTTTCAGACAGGATTGCTTTTTATAGGCTTTGCTGTCCTGGAATCACTTTGTAGACCAGGCTAGCCTCAAACTCACAATAGTCTAGCTGTTTCTGCCTCCCTGAGTTCTGGTATTAAAGGAGTGTGTAAACACACCTGACTTCCATTTCTTCTATTTTGTATTCAGTGCATAAATTTATATCCTTGGTCTCTATTTTCTCTGTGAACCTTGCCTCTGTATTTCCTTGCTGTAGTCTTTAAATTTTTCATTTCCAGGATTCCCTAAATTTCTGCATTTAAAAAATAATTTTCTTTTGGTTTTTTGAGCCTGGGATTCTCTGTGTAGCATATGCTGTCCTTGCCTTGCTTTTTAGACCAGGCTAACCTCAAAGTCACTCTGCCTCTACCTACCCAAGTGCTGGGATCACAGGTGTACACCACCATGGCCAGCTTGTTTTTGCTTTCTTTATTGATCATATTTCCATATTTCCCGAATGTGTTTCCTTCTGTCATTCTCCATTCAGCAGAGGCCTGGAGCTCAGCTTCCAGATGGAGAACAGTGGTTGCATTTCTCTCAGGGGCAGCTAGAAAAGTTTAGGGCAACACCTATGTTCACTAGATGGGGTGTGGAAAGAATTTTCTATTGACTGTTACAGGTAGATAGCTCTTTTAGAATGAAATCACCAGTGGTAGTGGAAATTTTGGTATTCCAGAGCCTATGGCAATACCAAAGTGTTACCATTCTTGGATAAGCTGCTGTGCCTTGCTCTAAGGATTTTCACCTCAGAGGTTCAAGTAAAAGTCCCTGCCTGGTTGGCTTGCAACCAAGACATAGGCCTAGTGAGACAGACCCAGGGAGGCCTAGGCCCAGTGGGCCAGTGAGCAAACCCAGATGGGGATAAAAGATGAATCTCAGAGGCCATGATGAAAGGCTGATGATGTCAGGTAGCATACAACCTACCAGCATACATGCACCCCCAGTATGGGCTGGATTTCTTAGGAAGAACATTGAATCTGTTGAATGGTCATTACTAATGAGACATTCAGGACTATAGTGAAAGAAAGAGTCAAGTAGAGGAGAAATAAATGTAGCCTTTGGTTTGTAGAGAAAAGCATCACTAGGTAGTTTCAGATGGCAGTCACATGCTGAAACAGAGACAGGAATTTTTAAGGAGATCATCATCAAAGAGTAGGTCCTAGGTCTGGATTTGAAGCCTAAGATGGTGTCCTTAAATTAACATTCCCTCCTGATAATTCTTCCATTAATCAAAAAAGTAGGCTAAGTGATTCCTAATACCAGGAAAGAACTTCATATAAAACCTGCTCCAAATGTGTTCCAAGTGTGGCACGATCAATCCCATTTTGTCCATCGCAACTTAAAATCCAACTTGACAGTCTCACTCATTTTATGTACATTCTGGAAACAAGAAAAATGCAAAATTTAAGATAATAGATTCTTCCTTTGTGTTTTCAGTTCAATACTGTGACAGCCATCTGTGTTTGTCAGAGATAGATCCCCAGTAAAGCTACTGTAAAGGTGCATTGCATGAAGCAGTGAGGGTGAAGCCTGAGTTGCATCTTGACAGTACAAGATGTTGAGGTACCTAACTTAGGAGATACCTCCTATATAGTGCTGCCTGTAGCAAGTGGAAGTAACCAAACTAAGATGTATGAGACGTTGCGGGGATAGGGCCATCTAAGCCTTTAAAAATAGCAACAGAATTTGTTGTTTTCCTTGCTAATCTTTCCGTGTTCCAGTCTTTCCACACTATGTATACATTCCTCTTTAATGGAACGGGAAGGGGTATTCTGTGCATCTAAGTTGGAATGATATGATTTGTTTCTGATGTTACAAGATGTGGCAGCCAAGAGATTTTATTCTGTGTCAGAAGAAACATCAAATATTTGAACAGTGTATGAGCTATGGCAGAATTTTAGGATCATTGAAGTTAGACTACATTTTCATCATGGGATGACAATAAGCCTATAGGGAATTTGGTCAGAACTTACTTGCTTGAGTCAAAAAAGCTTCTAGAGAAGATGATGTTTCTGTTTTTGACATTGAAGAAAAAGTTTCTGTGTATCCCTTGTTGTCCTGAAAGTTGATATGTAGACCAAGCAGGTTTTGAACTTACAGGTTTAGCTCCAGTCAGTGGTGTTGGGTTTAAATTTAGGCCAACATGCCTGACGTCAACATCATCATCATTGGCTGCTGATCCTGTTGTTGTTTTTTTTTAATTTTGTTTTATTTTGCTTTGTTTTGTATATGTAAGTGTAGGTTATTGTGTTGATCTTCATCCATATCTTGCATTTAAAATTTGGCAAAGAGTATAGTTAATATCTTAGGATGATATGTATTCATGACACTAACACTGCCTGAGCTTTCTGAGTCATTGAATTGCAAGTGTGTGACGTTCTTCTTACCTGTTGTGTTTTTTAAACTTTATGTATTTATTTAATTCACATTTAATTTAAAATTGTGTTCTGTAATTTATTCTCTGTCATGAACTCAGGTCTTTGATCATCTCCTCCTGAGGGTGCAGCCTTGTGAGGCCACAGAGGAAGATAATGCACCCATCTTTGATGAGACCTAATAAGCTAGGGTCAGGCAGAAGTGGAGGAGTTCCTCCCTATTAGGAGACTAGGGAAAGGGCATAGAAGGAGAAGAAGGAGGGTGGATAGGGCTGGGAGGAGATGAGGGAGGGGGCTACTATTTGATATCTTTACCTGATCTTGATTCAACTTTAGTAGGTGAACAATTGTATATTTCATTTAGATTTTCAAATTTTGTGGCATATAGGCTTTTGACATAAGAGCTAATAGTTCTTTGGATTTTCTCAGTGTCTGCTATCTCTCTCTCTTCCTTTCAGACTTTGTTGATTTGGATAGTGTCTGTCTGCCATTTACTTGTTTGGCTAAGAGTTTGTCTATATATTTGATTTTCTCAAAGAACTAGCTCTTGGTTTCGTTGATTCTTTGAATTATTCTTTGTTTCTAATTTATTGATTTCAGCCCCGACTTTTTGTTCTTTATACATAGCATATGAAAAAAACAAGCACCCTTGGTTTCTGGCACTTGTTTATGTACATAAAGCTATCTTAAAGGAATCCGGATACTATGTTTTATCAAAATTTTAAGAAACAACAGGAAGGAAGGAAAGACAGAAATCAAACCATGCATCCTACCTCTTTCCTTCTATTACTAGTAAGAACAAGATGAGTGTGGGGATGACATGTTTCACCAGGCAAAAGTGTTTGTTGTACAAGCCTGAGCACATAAATTCACTCCCTGGTAGAAAAAGAGGACAGACTCCTGGAAGATATAGATGTCCTCTGACTGCCACAGGTGTGAACATGGCACCTGTGTGGCTGCAAGTGTATGGTGTCCCCCGCCACCAATAATAAATTAATTGAAAAATAAAACAAACAAAAAACCAGAAAAAAACAGGATATAAAGAAATGGAGTCTAGCAGACTGTCTAGACTAGTCTGCTCCTGGTCCAGAACAGAAAGCAAGATGCTAAGAAGTAAATATAATTAGACAAAATCATGAGTTTACTTTTATATTCTAAAATTTAACAAACCATTGTCAGAAGTCAGGTGATTGATGATTTAATACAATAAAACTACAATATTTTATACTATAAATTAATATTGTTTGCTTCTTTTTTTCTAGGGCTTTCAGGTATGCCATTAAGTTGCTTCTATGGGATGTCTCCAATAGCTTATGAAGGCCTTTAGTGCTATTAAAAGTCCTCTTAGGACTGCTTTCATTGCATCCCATGAGTTTGGGTATGATGTGCATTCATTTTCATTAAACTGTAGGAAGTTCTTTCTTTATTTCTTCCCTGACCTAGATTTCATTGAGTAGGGAGTTGTTCAGTTCCCACGTGTGTGTAGTCTTTTTTATTATTTCTGTTATTGTTGTGGTCCATCATTAGTCCATCATGGCCTCATGGGATACAAGATATTATGTCAATCATGTTGTATCTTTTGAGGCCTGGTTTGTGACCTACTGTATGTTCAGTTTTGGAGAAGGATCCATCAGGTACTGAAAGAAGATAGATTCTTTTCTGTTTGGGTTAAAACATTCTCTAGATATGTTAGGTTCATTTTATTCATGACATCCATTTGTGTCATTATCTCTTAGTTTAAGTCCTTTACCATTGTTCTGTCCCTTGATGATAGTGACATGTTGACCTCTCCCACTATTAATGTACGGTGATTGATATGTTCTTTAAGTTTTATTAATGTTTCTTTTGCAAATGTGGGTGTCCCTGTATTTGGGGCATTGTTGCTCAGAATACAGATGCCATCTTGGTGGAATTTTCCTTTGATGAGTATGAAGTATTCTTCCTCTTATTTATTTATTTATTTATTTATTTATTTATTTATTTATTTATATTTAGGAGCAATAACTGATATCAGGCAATATTTTCAAAGTTTGAAAGTCTGTGAAACAGCATAGTTTTTAAAAAAAAACTTTCTACATTTTATTGTGTTCTTTTTAAATTTTTATTAATAACAGTTTATTCCCTTTGTATCCCCCCTGTACCTCCCTCCTTCCTCCCCTGCCAATCCCTCCCTCCATCTTTCCCACCACTATCCCTTTCCGAGTCCACTGATAAAGGAGGTCCTCCTCCCCTTCACTCTGATCCTAGTCTATCAGGTCTCATTAGGAGTGGCTGCAATGTCTTCTTCTGTGGCCTGGCAAAGCTGATCCCCCCTCAATGGGAGGTGATGAAAGAGCAGGCCAATGATTTCGTGTCAGAGACAGTCCCTGTCCCTATTACTATGAAGCCCACTTGGATACTGAACTTCCATAGGCTAACTTTTGTGCAGGGGTTTCAGGCCATCTCCATGAGTGGTCCTTGGCTGGCATATCAGTTTCAAAACAGACCCTTGTGCCCAGAATTTTTGGAACTGTTACTGTCCTTGTGGAGCTCCTGTCTTCTCCAGGTTTACTATCTCCACCTCTTCCATAAGATTCCCTGCACTCTGCCCAAAGTTTGGCTATGAGTCTCAGCATCTGCCTTGACACCCTGCAGAGTGTGTGGTAGGCTCCTGTCCTGTCCCTGTATTCTCCCTCATCTGGTGTCTATCCACTTTGCCTTTCTGCATGGGGTTTGAGCATCTTAGCCAGCATACAACTTCCTGATTAACTTCCTTAGGTGTACAGATTTTAGTATTTTTATCCTATATTTTATATCCTATATCCACTTATGAGTGAGTATATACCCTGTGAGTCTTTCTGCTTCTGGAATACCTCACTCAGAATGATCTTTTCCATTTCCCACCATTTACATGCAAATTTCATGTTTTTCTTGTTTTTCATTGCTGAGTAATATTCCATCATATAGATATACCACAATTTCTGTATACATTCCTCAATTGAGGGCCATCTGTGCTGTTTCCAGCTTCTGGCTATTACAAATAATGCTATTACAAACATAGTTGAGCAGATGTCCTTGTATACTTGTGCGCCTTTTGGATATATGCTTAGGAATGGTATAACTGGATCTTGAGGAGGTGCTATTCCTAATTGTCTGAGAAAGTGTGTCAGGTTGATTTGTAAAGTGGTTGTATAAATTTAGATTCCCACCAGCAATGAAGGAGGGTTCCCCTTTCTCCAAATCCTATCCAGCATGGGTTGTCACTTGAGTTATTTGTCTTAGTCATTTTCATGGTTGTAATGCGAAATCTCAGGGTGGTTTTGATTTGCATTTCCCTGATGACTAAGAATGTTGAACATTTCTTTAAGTGTTTCTCTGCCATTCTATATTCCTCTATTGAGAATTCTCTGTGTAGCTCTGTACCCCATTTTTTAATTTGGGTTACTTGATTTGTTGCTGTTTAACTTCTTGAATTCTTTATAAATACTGGATATTAACCTTCTGTCAGATATAGGGTTGGTGAAGATCCTTTCCCAATCTGCAGGCAGTCATTTTGTTTTGACAACAGTTTCCTTTGACTTATAGAAGTTTTTCAGTTTCATGAGGTCCCATTTATTGATTGTTGCTCTTAGAGCCTGTACTGTTGAAGTTCTGTTCAGGAAGTTGTCTCCTGTTCCAATGACCTCAAGGCTCTTCCTCACTTTTTTTCTAACAGAGTTAGTATGTCTGGTTTTATCCTGAGGTCTTTGATCCACCTGAACTTTAGTTTTATGCAGAGTGATAAATATGGATCTATTTGCATTTTCCTACATGTAGACCTCCATTTAGACCAGCACCTTTTGTTGAAGATGCTATCTTTTTTCCATTGTATGGTTTTGGCATCTTTGTCAAAAAATCAGGAGTCCATAGTGTGTGGGTGTGTTTCTGAGACTTCTATCCGATTCTGTTGATCCACTAGTTGGTGTCTATGGAAGTACCATTTACTTCTTATTACTGTTGATCTAATTGTACAGCTTGAGATCAGGGATGGAGATACCCCCAGAAGATCTTTTATTATGGAAGATTGTTTTAGCAATTCTGGGTTTCTTGTTATTCCATATGAAGTTGGGAATTTTTCTTTCAAGGTATGTAAAGAATTGTGTTGGTAATTTAATGGGAATTACATTAAATCTGTAAATTGCGTTTAGTAAAAAGGACCATTTTTACTATGTTAATCCTGCCAAGCCATGAGCATGAGAGATCGTTCCATCTTCTGATATCTTCTTCTATTTCTTTAGAGACTTGAAATTTTTTCATACAAGTCTCTGAGTTGCTTGGTTAGGGTCACACCAATATACTTTATGTCCTTTTTGACTATTGTGAAAGGTGTTTTTTACCTAATTTCTTTTTCAGTACTTTTGTCTTTTGTATACAGGAGGGCTACTTATTTTTTGAGTTGATTTTGTATCCAGCCACATTGCTGAAAGTGTTTGTCAGCTTTAGGGGTTCCCTGGTAAAATTTTTGGGGTCACTCATGTATACTATCATATCATCTGCAAATAGTGATACTTTGACTTCTTCCTTTCCCATTTGTATTCCCTTGATCTTCTTTAATTGTCTTATTACTCTAGCAAGGACTTCGAGAACTATGTTGAAGAGATATGGAGAGAGGGGCAGCCTCACCTTGTTGCTGAATTTGGTGGGATTGCTTTAAGTTTCTCTCCGTTTAGCTTGATGTTGGCTATAGGATTGCTGTATATCGCCTTTACTAGGTTTAGGTATGTGCCCTGTATCCCTGATCTCTCCAATACTTGAAACATGAATGGATGCTGGATTTTTTTAAATGCTTTTTCAGTACTAAGGAGATAATCATGAGTTTATTTTTCTTTCAATTTGTTAATATGGTGGATCATATGGATGGATTTTTGCATATTGAACCACCCCTGAATACCTGGCCTGAAGCCTACTTGGTTGTAGTGGATGATATCTTTGATGTGTTTTTGTATTGGGTTTGCAAAGTATTTTGTTGAGTATTTTTGCATCAATGTTCATAAGGGATATTGGCCTGAAATTGTCTTCATGCTGTGGTATCCAGGGCCACTTGCTTCTGGAGAACTGAGTCCTGGAGATGCCATATTGCTCTGTCTTTTGTTGGTTGAGCTTTTACACTGGCCTCTACCCATTGGGATATCTTAGGTGTTGGGTGTTAGTTTCTGGTACTTCCTGGAATCCTGTGGTGGGTCAAATCCCCTTGGCAGGAAGATGATTTTTCCCAAAGGAGCTCTCCTCCATTTTTTAGGTATGGTCACTGAATGGCAGGTGTTTTTCAGGAATTGCCACAGCTCATCTCAATTGTACAGACCTGAGTAGTAATTGTTGCCTGTGTTAGTAAAAGGAGATATCCTCTCACCCAGAGAAGTTCTGGAGACAGCTGCCCTGCTTCTGGGTTTCTTGCTGTAAATTTATTGAGCTGCTGCTGTAACCTGAGTTCCCCGTGGTTTAGTCAGTTTAGTTAGCGATAACTGGTTGTTCCTTGGAGCAGTATCTGTGGGTTGATCTCAGGTAACCCAGGCTTCTGTAGGTCTCAGTTTGGAGCTCTGTGCCCCAGTACCCAAGTGGTAATCAGTGGCAGGTGAGCACCACTCTCATGTGTACAGCAGGAGGCGAGAGTAGGAGCCCGTGGATAACCAGAAACTTTTCTGGAGCTAGGTGTCCTGAGGTAGGGCCAGATATTTCCCCCACCTTTGGGTTTTCTCCCAATAGGAAGACTCAGTCTGTGGTGTTTGACGTGGTGTGTAGAATGCGTAGGCACTTGCCAATGATGGCTCCAAGCTGGTGACTGGGATAGAATCTGAGAACTTTTCCAAGAATGTTCCTGTGTATGGTGGATGTAGTGTGTGTGGGGGGAGTTGGATGAGTTCTCTAAGCTGGGACCTGCTGTTTCCCTGCCTGTGGGATTTTCTCCAGACAGGGAAACCTAGCCTCTAGTGTCCTGGGGCACACTGTTCTGTCTATGATGGAGAGTAGGGCATGAAGGGCTAGTGGCTGGAGGCCCACTCAGGCCTGGCAGCTGTGCACCCACCAATCTGCAGGACCTTTCCAGGGATAGACTGGGTGACCTGAGGTCAGACCTGATTTCTTCTTCCCGTTTTTTTTTTTTTTTTTTTTTTTTCTAGACTGGGGCTCTGGAAAGGTTATCAGGACACAAAGGTGTATCCTGCAACCCAGGATATCTTTCCAGTTCTCGATGAGTGACCTGAGAGTGGACCTGACTGACTCCCACACCGTGGGTTTCCTCTCACCTGGGAAACAGGATCACTGTTGTTTTAGGACCCAGAGTTCAGTCTTTTAGTTGTTGTACCAACATTGCTGTCCTACTCCTCAGACACAATGTCCTCCTGGCACCGCCATCTTGGATTCCCCCCTTCCTCATCCCTTTCAATTAATTTTGGTGGAAAGTCTATTTTATTAGATATTAGAATAGATACTCCTGCTTGCGTCTTGGGTCCATTTGCTTGAAAACCTTATTCCTGCTGCAACATCCGAGGAACTTTCCCAGAGATTAGCTGGGTGCTGTGAGGTTGGACCCAATTGTTTCCCTCATCATTGGTTTTCTTCTTACCTTGGAAACACAGTCAGTTGTGTTTGGGGGCCCACAGATCCAACTATTGGTCACTGTGCAGTCTTGGCTACCCAGCTTATCAGACACAGTGTGCAATCAGCCCAGCCATCTGGGATCTAGTTTTAATATTTACTGAATATGAGTATTTTGATTGTATGCATGAATATGCACCTCTTGTGTGCCTAATCCTCACAGTAGTCTGAAGATGTCTTCAGAACTCATGAACTTATAGCAATTGAAAGTAGTGGGTCCCAGGTAAACACTAACAATTGAGCCCAATTATTTGCAAGAGCAGCAAGAGCTACTCACTGCTGAGTCATCTCTCCTATCTTATGTTGCTCACTTATGATCACCATTTACACTGCTAATATTTTTGTCTTCTATTTTTACCTGTTTAAACGTGCATTTCCTCTTAGTAAGATATCATTGAAGTTACAGTTTAAGCTGGGGCAGTACAGATTTCTGCAAAATAAACATGCAACAGGAGTGAATGTATAATTCCTTGTAGAGGCTTCAGTAAAGACCTCTGATTTCTTTCAATATTTTGTGTTTGTTTGATTGACATTTAGGGGAGTCTGTCTTACTATATAGGCCTGGTTGTCCTAGAACTCTTTGAATAGATAATGCTGACATCTAGTTCAATAAGATATACCTGCGTCTGCCTCCTGAGTGATGGAATTGAAGGCAAGACAGAATACACCCAGCTTGTCCACCATTTTTTGTAGTTAGTAACTGTTAATAAATTTCTCTGATCTGTACTTAGTATTGTTCATCTGTTAATTTCTCTCCCTGTGTGTCTCTGCCTCTATGTCTCTGTCTCTCTATTTCACACTCTTCTCTCTGTTTGTCTTTGTCCATATTAATTACCATGTCTATTCCAAAGCTATATCCTCTTCAAAAAATTCAGATATGATACAGTTAAAACTTGTTATTCTGTTTTCTTCTAAAATGACTTAGTGATAACATTAACACTTATTTTTTTAATAGAAATGTTTTAATCTTATTTTTAATCTATAGACTACATTATTTAGTAAGGAGGATATACGAAACAATGATCAGTAAATAATCATGTGTTATATTTCTTTTCTTTTCTCTGGTCACTCAGAAATATGATGTTATTGGCTATGATTGTTGTTGCTTGCCACTCATATTATTTTTATCCATGTATTCACTGTAGTCCACTTTCCCTTCCAAAATATATGAGCCCCCCTCTTCACATACTGATATGCCACATCCCTGAGCCCTGGTCAAAACATCATATTCAGTACCATGTTGTCTTTTGACTGATGTTACCAATCTGTTCAGTGTCCCCTGATCAACACATCTCATTTATTGTTATATAAAATATCATGACTGTGTTTTGTCCTTCCACCTGTCTCATGACAGGGTCCTGACCTACTCACCCAAGTAACTGAAGATGATTCATAGATTGCTCAAGAACCCAACCAATGGCTATTTTATATTCATGTCTTACAAACTGATGAAACACAGGTTTTTGAAGCACACCTTTGTTTTTTTTTTTCAATCTGACCTTTATGCTTTTTCACCTACCCTACTTCACATCAAACACAGCACCCAACTGTATAACATTCGCACTTCTGTGTCAGAAAATAAATTGAAGAAGCAGTAGAATTATATGATTATATTGACAATGACGTATAAATTATATTGTTGCCACTGTTTCTGTTGTACAAATGTATGGCATATTTTAGAATTCGGTGACCTTCAATGATGTGAATGTGAAATTCAGCCAAGAAGAGTGGGCCTTGCTGGAACCTTCCCAGAAGCAACTCTACAAAGATGTGATGCTAGAGACCTGTGAAAACCTCACTGCTATAGGTAAGACTGCAATTTTTCTTTCACTTTTAAAATAAAGAGACAAATTTTACTTTGTTATTGATCCTCTTCTGTAATTCCAATTGAGAATGAGGAGGAATGCGGTAAATAAATCAGGCATGTTTCTAAGGGTCACAGAAGATAGTGATTTAAGTTTTGCCTTAATAATAACATGATATTTCCAATAATATATATTTTCTCATACTATGTTTTAGGCTACAATTGGGATGACCATAATATTGAAGAACATTTTCAAAGTTCTACAAGTAATAAAAGGTAACTTTATGTGCATGTTGATACAGATATAAATCTTAAATTTTAATGTGTCCTGGAAGTTTGGTGGTTTTTGTTTGTTTGTTTGTTTATTGGGTGCTTTTTATTTTCTGTTTTTGAAATAGATTTTTTTTTCTGGGTATCTGTGACTTTCTTAGACTTGCTTGTTACACAAGCCTGACCTAAAAATCACACAGATATGCGTGCTTCTGCCTCCACAAGTGCTGGGATTGAAGGCATGTACCAGCACACATGGCTGTGTCCTGGAAGTTTTACAGAAAAGCAACAGTGTAAAAACAGCACTGCTTTAAGTGTACTGATGATCATTAATATCTCATAATTCCATGTACTTCAATGTCAGGTATCTGATTTGTGTTTACAAGGCACTCCCCTAAGATAGAAGAAAATAAAATAACAAAAATACCATTTGAATCATACGGACATTACAGCTACTGACTTGAACTGCCAATCTGTTTAGTCTCATTCTATCTACTCAGATATTGTAAGAGGTATTCACACTGAATTGGTGATCAGTATGTGTCCAAAACCTACTAATAAGCAAAACTTTCATAGTAGAAACAGTGTTACTCATTTTCATGCAGTAACATTGTAAAGTTTAGTCAAAGGAGCAGCTTATGAGAATCAAGAATATTTTTGTGGAGAAACCTTAATCCCTATATGACATGTCTATGATGCACAAAAAACAAACTGTGTTAATTCAATGTGGGAGTCCTTATTATTTTTGTAAATTAAACTGGTATATCATATGTCAAAATGATTTTAAGACACATGAGCATAGGGATATTGAACGAAGCAGTGTCCCTGTCTTTTCCAAGAACAATTGATTTGGTAGTAGTCCCCACTGTGAGTAAATTTTCTGAATGTGATAAATGGTTATTGTTAATTGGTTTTGCAACTTCACTGAGAATTCATTAGCAAACACATATTGCTGAAAATACCTATGAATACTAGGAATTTGGAACTTCTGCTTGTCTTGGCTCACTTTGTAAATGAAGTATCATTCATACAGTACAAAAATTTGTGAATGTGATTGCTGTGGTAAAACTCTGAATTCTTACAATACTCTTCATATATAGGAGAAAACCTCTTATAGAAAAATGATGCTATAAAAGTGATCCACATAACAAATGCTCTTACCATCACAGGGATCTTCAAAAATACCCATAATGAAGGGGAATACCGTGAATGTAAATAAAGTGATAAAACTTTAAAATTTGATTCTTCTTTACCATTAGACCAAATTATGAATTTAATTCAAATAGATAAATATATTTATTAGTGTAATGAAATGACTGTGGTAAATCTTTCACATGTGCCAATTTTCTTTGCAGGCATGAAAGCAGTCATACTGGAGAGAAACCCTTTAAATGCACTCTATGTGGGAAAGCCTTCCCCTATATCACTGTTCTCATATGGCATAAAAGAACACACACTGGAGAGAAGCCTTACAAATGTAATCAATGTGGTAAAGCCTTTGTAAAAAGCAGTCAGCTCATACGGCATAAAAGAACACATACTGGAGAGAAACCTTATGAATGTAACCAGTGTGGTAAAGCCTTTGCAGAAAACAGTACTCTCTTAAACCATAAAAGAACACACACTGGAGAGAAACCTTATGAATGTAACCAGTGTGGCAAAGCCTTTGCACAAAACAGTACTCTCTTAAGCCATAAAAGAACACACACTGGAGAGAAACCTTATGAATGTAACCAGTGTGGTAAAGCCTTCGCACAAAACTGTACTCTCTTAAGCCATAAAAGAACACACACTGGAGAGAAATCTTATGAATGTAACCAGTGTGGCAAAGCCTTTGCACAAAACAGTCATCTCATAAGCCATAAAAGAACACACACTGGAGAGAAATCTTATGAATGTAACCAGTGTGGCAAAGCCTTTGCACAAAACAGTCATCTCATAAGCCATAAAAGAACACACACTGGAGAGAAACCTTATGAATGTCACCAGTGTGGTAAAGCCTTTGCAGGAAACAGTACTCTCTTAAACCATAAAAGAACACACACTGGAGAGAAACCTTATGAATGTAACCAGTGTGGTAAAGCCTTTGCACAAAACAGTACTCTCTTACGCCATAAAAGAACACACACTGGAGGGAAACCTTATGAATGTAACCAGTGTGGTAAAGCCTTTGTACAAAACAGTAATCTCATAAGACATAAAAGAACACATACTGGAAAGAATCCTTATGAATATACCCAATATGACAAAGCCTTTGCACAGCAGAGTAGTCTCTGAAAACAGGAAAAGACAAGCCTTGTGAGGGTAATTAGTGTGATAAATCCTTTGCATGTAACAATCATCTCCTAAGAAAACAATACATTCTGGAGGGAAACCATATGAATATAACTATGTGGCAAAGCCTTTGCACATAACATCTCCTAATACATAAAATAACACATACTGGAAAAATGTCTGACTGTAACCAATGTGAAAAAACTTTTGGACTTCAGAATAATCTCCACACTCATGAAAGAAATCCTAATGGACAGAAAGCCTGTGAGTGCTTTTAACATGGTGAAACCATTCCACATTTGTATAATCTTCATCATCATGAAAGGATTCATAATAGAGGAAAAACTTATGAATGTGTTAAAATGGTGTGGCCTTGCACAAATCCGGAGTCATCATCAACATAAAAGTATCCTTACTGGAGAGGAATTCTGTGAGTATAAGCAAGGTGGAAAGGCCGTTGTGTACTTTGGTCCACTGAGATGCAACAGAACTGTAAAACTTGCTCAATGAAAATGATCTCCCATTTATGAAAGGGAAAGGGGATAGGGGCAATAGGAACGGAGGGTAGTCATGGGCAGAGAAGGGAGGGTGATTAGTATTGGAATTTAAAGTAAATAAACTTATTTTTAAAAAGAATACAATGAATGGTGAATATCAATTACATGCAACAGTATTATATAATGTGTTTACGGAAGACTTATTGATAATCCTGATTCTCAACATTTACTATTTTCAATTGCCTCACTTTACACAAGAAACTTTTAGTCCAGTGGATGAATATATAGGGAATGGTGAACTAACACCAGCCAGGAAGTTCTCTGAGAGTAACACAACAGTGGTAGCCTGTAGAAGTTTCTTTGTGTACACATACCTATTGTTCCAGGGGTACTATTGAAAAACATCACAACCCACCCTCAATTTTGAGATATGAGGGAGGAGGCTTTCTTTTCCATGTATGAACCTGCTTCTGGAGTAGATGTGTAACCATGTCAAGGGTGAGTTTTCTCTGCCTGACTTCATCTAGAGAGTGTCTTTAGACATAGACACCACCAATCAAATTTGATAGATGGCCTTTGACACAGATCACTGTTAACTCTCCCCTCCCTTCAAATATAGGATACTTTGGATCTGTGTCCTTGTTCTTATTCATATAATAGGAATGTGCTGTTTAATGCAAATCGGGCTTCCTTGAATTGCCTAGCATTAAACAATTATTTACACCTATGCTTGGAGCATCCCAGGCCTCCCCAAGGGATATAAGCCTCTGTTTTCTGTTTTCTGGAATTAAAGTTGAACCTACTTTCTAAGGTGGTTCCCAGAGTGGCTGACCACACTTTTGCTTGCGGGCTTTCCAAGCTTTATGCTAATCATCTTCTGCTCCTTATGCCTTCCTGGGCTGGTGGGAAACAGCCATCCAGACAGCAAGAGAATCACATTCTCTGAAATGCCTGTGATAAAATGTTTCAGACATTATAGCATTTCAAAGTTCACGTTTCTGGATGTGAGATGGTCCATCAACAGTGTCTTGAGTAGGACTCTTTAAAATGAGTTATACTTAGTGTTTTATTCACAGTAAGGTTGCAGGCAAGCTTCATGGTATGAAATCTTCTGAGGTGAGTAAAATGGCCTATGGAAAATAAATAAGAGCAGAAATTTTATTTCTCTGTTTTTAATAGCTGAGTACTGTTTTGATAATGTATGGGTGTATGGCACAGGAGAGGAACTCCCCTTTTGAGTGGTCTAGGGAAAGGGGATGGGGAAGATGGAGGGAGGGTTGGACCAGTAGGAGTTGAGGGGGTGACCTTCCATCAGCATATATAATGAATAAATTGTGAAAAATAAAAACAATTAATAAAATAAAATAAAACATAGTAAGAAAAAAAAAAAGCAAAAATTTGAGTCTAGTTTGGGTAACCATCCTCTCTCAAAGAGAAGAAGATATATAGAAAGAAAAGAAAAAAACATAATCTATGTCTTTGTCACCTTTCTTCCCTGTGAGCTCACTTGAAGATCATTATCCAATGGAGACCATGCTTCTCTCTCTGAAGTTTAGGTTACCATAGAAGTAGGATTCAAACCTGGAACTAATGGCAGAGGTTCCTAGTTAACATATCAAATCAAATCTACCTGCCATTTTCTCCCAGCAATCCTTCTGTCCTTCCATGTTATCTGGTCCTCCAGGCTAGTACAGCCCATGCAATACCCTGAATTCTCCTTCCCAGGGCCTGAGCTAACCTCATCCCCCCTTACCCACCTACAGGCAAACTATTTTGGCTACCTGCCCCTGTCAAGAGCCATGCAGTAGCAACAGCAAAACAGCTGTAGAACTCATGGAATGTGGCTCCCCTGTAAGCATAGTCATGATGAGTTTGTCTTGGAGAAGCATAATCCCAAGAACTGATTTTCCTGAGGACTTTGTGCTCTCATATAGCATATCTCTGCTTGTTGTCCTTATGATGCCCATATACTTCATAACATGAGTTGTATGAAAACTCTAAGAAGTCTTCTAGCTCATCACTGGGCAATATAACTGGCATTAAAAATTAACATTGCTTGATCTCTTTTCACATGTTTACTGGAGCAGATTAATTAATTAACCACTTCCCTTGAAAGGAGTCATAGACGTAGATTGTTAGCAATGACCATTATACTTAGAAAGAATTTGGAAAAATAGATTGTTTAACAAGTTCTGGGAAGATGTTTTTGCTAATGGCTCTGATGTAAAAATCTTAGAGAACAATTTAAAGTTAAGAAAAGTACACTATTAATAGTAAATCCAGGGATGTTTTAAGGTTGATGAGCTGAGAAAATAGCTCAAGGTAGCATTGGCTATCTGGGAACCCTCAAATTGGGACCAAAAGTGAGACAACAATTGATTCCCCTATATTTGTTTTTCCCCTCAGCTTCTTGATATGATTCAATAAAAATGATTAATGAGTAGATGCATACCCCTTTAAGATTTAAAGTACAGGTGCCGGTACCATGCCATTTTTTTTTAATTACTGTTGCGCTATAGTACTACTTGAGCTCTCGGATGAAGATACCTCCAGAAAATCTTTTACTGTACAGGCATTTTTTTAAAATCAATTCTGTTTTGTTTTGTTTTGTTTTTCCATATGAAACTGAGAATTGTTCTTTCAAGGTCTGTAATGAGTTGTGCTGGTATTTGATTGGAATAGCAGTGAGTCGTTAGATTTCTTTTGGTAGAGTGGCCATTTTTACTATGTTAATCCTCCAATTCTGTAGTATGGGCAATCTTCTGATATCTTTCTTGAAGTTTTTTTTTTTTTTTTTTTTTTTTCATGCAAGTCATTCACTTGCTTGATTAGAGTCACACCAAGGTACTTTATGTTATTTGTGGCTTTTGTGAAGGGGTTTTGTTTCCATAATTTCCTTCTGAGCCCATTTGTCTTCTGTATACAGGAGGGCTTCAGATTTTTTTTTTAAATTTAATTTTGTATCCAGCCATTTTGCTGAAGATGTTTATCAGCTGTAGAAGTTCCCTGGTTGATTTTTTAGGGTTATTCATATATACTATCACATCATCTGCAACCCAAGCTGGACTGGATGTAGAAAAAGGGGAACCTTCCTCCATTCCTGTTTGGAATGTAAACTTGTACAACCACTATGGAAATCAATCTGGTGCTTTCTCAGAAAATTATGAATAGTGCTACTAGAATATTCAGTTATACCAACCCTGGGCATATACTCAGAAGATTATCGACCGTACAACAAGGACATTTGCTCAACTATATTCATAACAAATTTATTGATAATAGCCAGAATCTGGAAACGACCTAGAAGTCCCAAAACTGAGGAATGGACACAGAAATTGTGGTACATTTATACAAGGCAATACTACCCAGCAATTAAAAACAAGGAAATCAGCAGGCAAATGGATGCAACTAGAAAATATCACTCTGAGTGAGGTATCCAGAAGCAGAAAGAGACTCATGGTATATATTCACTTATATGTGGATATTAGCCATATAATATAGGATTAAAAATACGAAAATCTATAGTCCTAAAGGATCTAAACAACAGGAAGAACCCTAAGGAAGATTCTTAATCCTCATTCAGAAGGGCAAATGGTATAGACATCGGTAATGGGGGAAAATAGGGAACAGAGAAGGAAACTACCACAGAGGGCCACTGAAAGAATCTACATAGCAGGGTATTGAAGCAGATGGTTAGACTCATAGCCAAATTTTGGGCAGAAAGCATGGAAAAATATGGAAGATTCAGGAGGTAGAAAGATCTGGATGTGAGAGGCCCTCCACAAGGATCCAAAACATAATGGTCCAGTGGGTCCTATTCCAACCAAGGACCATGCATGAAGAACACCTAGAACCCCTGTTCAGATGTAGCTCATAAGTATCTCAGTTTCCCTGTGACTTCCCTATTAAGGGTAACAGTGGCTGTCTCTATCATGAATTCAGTGACAGGCTCCTTGATCAGCTACTCCTGGAATGTGCAGCCTTACCAGCTCACAGAGGAAGGAGGTGCAGCCATTCTTGGTAAGACTTGATAAGATAGGCTAGGATAAGATAGTAGGGAAGTAGGATGTTCCCTATCAGTGGACTAGGAGAGGGGCATAGGGGTAGAAGAGGGAAGTAGGTTGTAACTGGTGGAAGATGAGGGAGGGGCTTACAGCCAGAAAACAAAGTGAATAAATTGTAAATAATCAATAAAAAAAGAAAAAAAAATGAGTTTTTTTTTTTTTCCTGAAATGGCTGGATTCAGGCAACTGTCTCTTAAAAACAACTAAAAAGAATAGTATTTCATCTCTTCATCTTTTCCTTTTTCCTGTAATACTATAGATAATAAATACCCTTGATAAAATTCAGTGGTTTGTTATATATTCCTAGTATTATAATATTGTAAAATATTTTACAAATCAAATTTTGATATATTGTGTGTAAAAATAGTCTATGAAAAGTGGCTTGAATTTTCAAAAGAGCAAAGAATGATTACTTAAAACCAGGAGGGTAAAAATGGAAGGAAAATTGATGGAAGAATAAATAATATATAAATAAATTAATATCTCTTACACAGTAATTATAACATTTTGGTTACTGAGATTTAAAAAACATACACAGAATATTCCTCAAGTAAACAATGTAAGCTATTAGTAAATATTTTTCAAGTAAACAATGTAAGCTCTTATGCATGCACCCTGAGATATTTCTTTAAATTATTCCTCTTGTCACTGAAATGTGTTCTTTGACAAGTCATGCCACTACTCCCTGATGTTCAGGCTCTAATACTGACTATTCAATTCTTATTTCAGAGGACTGATTGCTTTTGGCCCAGTTAGAACTGATGTCAAACAATGTTTGATTTCTGTGTCTAGCTCAGCTCATAACATTTGATGATACATTTTGAGTTCATCCACAATTTCAAAGTAAAATGATTGTCATTCTTGAAATGTTAAATGTTCTCTCTTGGCCATCAGGCTGTTTCTGCTTTGATGGTCTGCAGGGCAGAGGCTTTCAGAGGCCCTTTGTGGCAGGTTCCTCAGTTGTTTCCTCTTTTCTTCTGGTTTTCAGAGGCCCTCTGTGGCAGGTTCCTAGGTTGTTTCCTGTTTTCTTCTTCTGATGTCCATCATCTTTGCCTTTCAGAATGGGGATTGGGCATTTTAGTTAGGGTCCTCTCTTTTGCTTAGTTTGTTTAGATGTACCAATTTTAGTGGGTTTATCCTATGTTGTATGTTTATATGAGTGAGTATATACTGTGTGTGTCTTTTTGCTTCTGGGACAACTCACTCAGGATGATCCTTTCCAGGTCCCACCATTTACCTGCAAATTTCATGATTTCCTTATTTTTCATTGCTGAGTAATAATCCATTGTATAGATGTACCACAGTTTCTGCATCCATTCTTCAGTTGAGGGGCATCTGGTCTGTTTCCAGCTTCTGGCTATTACAAATAAAGCTGCTACAAACATGGTTGAGCAAATGTCCTTATTGTGTACTTGAGCCTCTTTTGGATATATGCCTAGTAGTGGTATGGGTGGATCTTGAGAAAGCGCTATTCCTAGTTGTCTAAGAAATCAGCAGCTGGATTTCCAAAGTGTACAAGTTTACATTTCTACCAGCAGTGGAGGAGGGTTTGCCTTTCTCCACAACCTCTCCAGAATGTGTTGTCATTTTAGTTTTTCATCTTGGCCATTCTGATGAGTGTAAGGTGAAATCTCAGGGTCATTTTGATTTGCATTTCCCTACTGGCTAATGACATTGAACATTTTTTTTAAGTGTTTCTCTGCCATTTGATATTCCTCTACAGAGAGTTCTCTGTTTAGCTCTGCTCCCCATTTTTTTAATTGAATTACTTGGTTTGCTGCTTTTCAGCTTCTTTAGTTCTTTATATATACTGGATATTAACCCTCTGTCAGATAAAGGGTTGGTGAAGATTCTTTCCCAATCTGTCTCCTAACATGACCTCGCCTCTCCACTCAACTCCCAGTTTTCCTTATAGTTAACCAACTGCATTGATTGTTCCTGGTACTTGAGGCTAGCATGGGATGTTCTGATTGGGCTTTCAGTCATTTACAGGCTTTTACAATGGATAATAAAGTTAGATCTGCCCCTTTTAGTCTTGTCTCTGGTGTTTGATTCTCTGGATTCTGCGTGGGCTCTGTTGCCACTTATTCCAGTGTCCCATGGTTCCGGATTCCCATATTTATGTAAATACTGGCAATCAGGACTAGTTATTTACAAGACCAGCAAAACCTCTTCACTGCTGAGCCAACTCTCACGCCCTATGTTGCCTATTTTTGATCAACATTTACATTGCTGATGCTTTCATCTGTTATTTGTAACTATTTAAATATAGATTTCATTTTAGGAAGATCATATCAATTTTACAGTTTAAAGTGAGGCACTTCAAGTTTCTAGAAGATATGTGTGTAACTAGAGGGAATCAATAGCTTGTGTAGAAAATTGAGCAAAGAGCTGTCAATTCTTTCTATCTATTGTTTGTTTGATTAATTTTGGCAGAGTATTCTGTGCCCCTGACTATTCTGGAACTCATTGCATAGACCAGGCTACCGTCCAACTCTATGAGATATACCTGCCTCTGCCTCCTGAGGGTTGTTGGAATTAAAGGCATGACAAAATACACCCAGCTTACCCAGTGTTTTTATACTTAGGAACTATTCATACAATTTCTCTGAGGTGGGCTAAGCACAGTTGATCTGTTTAATTGTCTCTCCTTCTTTATGTCTATTAATTAGCATTTCTCTTACAAGGATACATCATGTTTTTGAATTTTTAAATTTATTTTTATTAATTACAGTTTATTCATTTTGTATCCTCCTTGTAGTTCCCTCCTACCTCCCCTCCTAACCCCACCCTCCCTCCATCTCTCCCAGCAGTGCCCCTTCCCCAGTCCACTGATAAGTGATGTCCACCTCCCCTTCCCTCTGATTCTAGTCTATAAGGACTAGTCAGGAGTGGCTGCAGTGTATTCCTCTGTGGCCTGGTAAGGCTAGGTGTGGGGAACACACCTGCAAGGTAAGCACTCAGGAGGCAGAGGCAGGAGGATCACATTTCCAAAACGTTTTAAAGATTTATTTACTATTTATACAACATCTGCCTACACACTTGATCTCTGTATAGATGCTTGTGAGCCACCATGTGGTTGCTTGGAATTGAACTCATGGGCCTTTGGAAGAATATCGAGTAGTGCTCTTAACCTCTGAGCCACCTCTCCAGCATCATCCAAAAATATTAAGAAGGAATTTAAGGTATTAATTTGTTCATGGTGCTTTCTTTCTTTCCTATGTTCTTTCTTCTGATTTATTTATTTATTTATTTATTTATTTATTTATTTACTTATTTACTTATTTTACAGTGTTCTGCCTGCATGTACCACTGCAAGCCATAAGATGGCATGAGATTTCACTATAGATGGTTGTGAGCCACCATGTGGTTGCTGGGAATTGAAGTCAGGACCTTTATAAGAGCATCCAATGCTCTTAACATCTGAGCTACCAGTCTAGCCCTGGTCTCACTTTTCTTTACTTCATGTTACTTAAATTTTCTAAAACATAAATGATGTGTTACGAACATATGTAGAAGGACGCATTTTTTTTCAAGGAAGAAAATGAAAAGATGATTAACAGATGTCTTAATGATTCTTTACTATGGTCATACATAAGTTTGAATAATGTCGAGTATATCTCAACAGTTTATATCACCATGTGGTGAATCAAATTTATCATTGTGTTTTCAGGATGGTGTTTCTTACTCATGACCACTAGGAGGCTGTATGCTGCCTTAGCTGAGCTAATTGGATGGATGAGTAAATTGCGCCTTTTCATCAGGAAGTGGGAAGGCCAACCTTGAACTTGTGATCCTCCTGTCTCAGCCTTCTGAATGCTGGGGTTCAAAGCTTGGGCCACTAAAGTAAGAATACTGAAGCAGATGGTATATTTATATGTTTGTGATGATTATCACCTTTTAAGATTTCCAAACTTGATATGTTTAATATATCTCACACATTTAATAAGATATCACTCTGCCATGTCAGGCAACCCCTAACCAACTGAAATTCCAATTCCAGGGAATCCACTATCCTCTTCTATCCTCCAGGGACACACACACATGAACAAATTTGTCTTTTAAAAAGTACATGTGTAATCGGCATCACAACCAGAAAAGCACATTTTGAAGAGATGCAGCTGAGAAGCACCGTGATAATGTGACCTTAATGTGGAGAATATTTCCTCAAGTGTTTCATACCATTCTTCTTCAGTAGAAGGTGTTCACATGTTCTCTATACAAAATAAAAATAGAACCCTGTGTCTCCCCAGCCCCTGCCCCCCTGTGGGTCTTCTGTAGTTTCTCCTGCCATCTTTGACTTCTTTTGTTTTCAACCCATTAAGAATTTCTTATAATGGAGATTTAAATATTGAAATAAAATCAAGATTTAAATCTTTCTTCCATCCGCCATTTTTTCTATTAACTCTACTGTGTGCCTTCCTTGTGAAAGGAACCCTGCAAACTGCCTGCAGGAATGACTCTGATGTTTGGTTTAATATTATTATTATTATTATTATTATTATTAATAATAATAATAATTTTGAATTTTGGACAAGTTTTCTCTGTGTATCCCTGGCTGTCTTGGACTTGCTCTGTAGGCCAGGCTGGCCTCAAATTCAGAGACATCTTCTTGCCTCTGCCTCTCCAGTGCTGGGATTAAAGTTCTATGCCACCATGCTTGGCAGCATGCTCTTATAACCTGGTTAAAGTCATGCTATGTAACTTAAAACATGTCTAGACATGTGAGTGTGATGAGCTGGCAGGGGATGCAAGCCCTTGTTTTTGGAGACAGGGTTTCTCTGTGTGGAACTGACACCTGCCTCTGCTTGCCCCACTGATGGTCACAGGTGTGTGACACCACACTTGGCCTCTTGTTATAATCATTAAAAATGATTTATAATCTCTGTGTATGTGTCTGCCTTCTTGAGACCAGCCCTGTTTTGACTAGGAGAGTTGGCAGTCAGTAACAGAAAGGAGTCAAGTCCACCTACCCTAAGGGCAAGGTACTCTACTCTCAACCACTGAGTCAGTGAGGGTGTGGGCCCTATAGCTTGTAATAAAAAGATCCTCATGTGTTCTGCAATGGATTCAAATCCTGGTGGTCTTTTGTGGTCTCGTGAACTGAGCACATCTGAGGTAGTCATAGGAAGGATTTCTACTATAAGAACTGGCAGAGCATAGAAAACTCAGCTATGGGCCTCCAGTGCCATCAGGTGAAATTCTTAATACTGGGTCTGGTAGAGTTCGTGTTACAGTTAGCACAACCGTACAGGTATTCCTCAGTCCTAGTAGAGTAGGTCCACCAAAGAGGCTGGCAAAAAATGGCCAATAAGGGCTAAAGATGGACCAACATAAATTATTATTAGGCTCTGGACATACCAACATCATCACATCACTGCAGATGAAGCAGCAGCAGCACCAGATAATCAAGATACGTCTTAGAATTCTGGGGCCCTCAACAAAGGGTCAAGGCTTAGTAATCCACACAATGACCAGGAACCCACAGCAGTGATAACAAAGACCGACAGAACTGTGCCAAAGCAATAACCAGAGAACCCTAAAAGGTGGGGCAGATCACTTGTTTGGGAAAGTGTCTTTATCTCACGTACACACACTTTCCTATTTCATGAAGAGGAAATTGTTAGGCTCCAGTTTTCCAGAAATCATTACAATGATTTACATGTCTATTATTATTAATAAAAACAGCAAAGAAAGAACATGTGGGATACATGTGGGTGCAGTGATACAGATGTCCACTTCACAAAGAAAAATATATATATATATATATATATATATATATATATATATATATATTTATGTGTGTGTGTGTGTGTCTGTGTTTATATACTATACATATAAAGCATTGACAAACCACAAGTATACCCTTGAGTTTTTCTGTTGCCATCTGTTGCTGCTCATGGGACCTAGATGTTAGTCTGGTTTGTTGCCCCAATGAGACTCCCTTGGAGAAAACTAAGTTTTATCCTTTATCATTATTATTATTAGTAGTATTTAAATTTAGAGGTAGAGAGTGTTCTTTTTGGAGAGAGTGAAACTTTATTTATGATTCATGGTGTAGTTCTTTTTTTATAGAAGATTTGTTTCTTTATTTGTACAGTATTCTGTCTGCATGCCAGAGAGAAGTCGCCAAGTCTTACTATAGATGATTATGAGCTGCCATGTGGATGCTGGGAATTGAACTCAAAACCTTTGAAAGAACAGCTGGTGCTCTTAAACTTTGTGCCATCACTCCAGCTCCCTTAATTTTTATTTTTATTTATTCATTTTTTACATCCCTGTCATAGACCCCTTCCTCCTCTCTTCCCAGGCCTACCCTCCCTGTTTCCCTATCACCCTCACCTGGCTCCTCAGAAAACGGGATCCACCAACCCCATGTCCACCCACCCATGTCAGCATATCAAGTCACATCAGGACTGAGAGCATCCTCTTCCCTGTGGCCTGGTGAGGTAGCCCTGAAAGGGGAAAGTGATAGAAAAGATAGGTTGTGGGTCAGGGTGCATTCTTATGTGTGTTGGTCTTGAAGTGTTTACAAGGCATTGATATCCTCCTGTCCTTCATCCCCTCTGGCTTACACTCTGCACACAGAGTACCTTGAGCCCTTAGGGGTGAGAGTTTGCTGGAGACATCTCATTTAGTGTGGAATGGCCCAAGGCCTCTCTCTCTTCTGCAGGTCAACTGGACATGGGCCTCTTTATTTGTTCCCATCTGATGCAGGAGGAAGTTTCCAATGATGTCCAAGCAAGGCACAGATCTGTGACTATGGCTGCTCTCCTTTAGAGTAATTGTAGCATTTAGATTTCTCTTATATTCCTGGTGTGTGTAGACTCAGGCTCCTGGGTACCCAAGCAGTATTGGATCAAGGTTCCTTCTGATGGAGTAGGCCCCCTGAAACCCAATCAGATATTAGCTGGTAATTTCCATGATGTTTGTGCCACAAGTGCACCAGTAAATCTTGTAGACAGGTCTCCATTGGAGAGTGAAGGCTGTATGGCTGGGTTGGTGTATACTTTTCTTTTCCAGTGGCATGCAGTATATGTTCAAGTTCCAGTATAATGAACAGTAGTCCATAGGGGGTGAAGGTTCTAAATAGGCACCAGCTGGGATTCTCTGTGTCCAATGACTTGTGGAGTTGTTGCTCTCAGCAATAGAATGTTATCATAGGTTAGGAGAGCCCAAAAGGGTGGACACAAGTTAGGTGGTCCCAGGCCCTGCTTTGATCTAGCACAGAGTCCTCCTGAATTCTGACCCCACAGGACTCAAGGAGGAGGCCGGCTCTCGAGGCACTCCTTGCTCTGTTCTTATTAAATTGAAATAAATACATGGTATTAAATTAAGTACAGCATCTATGTAAAGCTCGTTATTAAGTGACACATGCTTGCCATGAGAGGGCACCACATCCCTTGACAGATGATACTGTAGTCGGTAGGGATGGAATCAGGCACCTTGGGAAGAGAGAGGGATTCTCTGCTTCACAGAGCCCCCTGGCTGTTGGGATGACAGGCGTGAGACACTGAGTCCAGAGTTTTGTTTCTTTCTTTATGTTTTAAAATTCATTCATTCATGCATTTATTCTCCAGCATTATTCCTGTGCACTATAAGAAGGCACCAGATCTCATTATAGATGGTTGTGAGCCACCATGTGGTAGCTGAGAATTTAACTCAGGATCTTTGGAAGAATAGCCAGTGCTGTTAACCTTGAGTCATCTTTCCAGCCTCAAGCTTTTTTTTTTTTCTTTAAAACAGATTTATTATCTGTATGAGTGCATTTTTGCCTTCCAGAGACAAGCCCTGCTTTGACTGGGAGAGTCAAAATGACTGAAAAAAGGGGGCAGAGACCCCAGAATCCTTTCTCCAAGGGACCAGCTAAGTCAGATCAGGAGAATTCAAAGTGCACATTTTTCCTTCACACAAAAGACTTCCAGCAGCCTGGTCTGTTTACTTCCTGAAGCAGATAGGCAGGACAATCATATCAGAATCAGCTCCCTGGAAGCTCTGGATCCTGAAGACAGCCAGGGGCAAAGGACGGGGACATTTACATGACATAGGGGGAAACTGTGTGTCTGTAGCAACAGGAAGGGCTTCAGGGATACTTCTGGGTCCCCTGTATGTTTTCAGGGTTGATTGTTTAGTGGTGAATAACTAACTGATTTTATGCTCTTTCCTGGGAAGATTTTTTCTCACACTCTCAGTTTTTATTAGTTCCCTGCAGATTTTTGCATAGGATTAAGGACAATGGTTTCTTCCTGGACCACTTTTGCATGCCTAATGGCATTTTCCATTTTTCAGTTCATGTTTATGCAGCTATATTGGTAAGTTTTTTTTTTTTTTTTTTTTAATATTGGTTCATCTTATGGGTGTAGCTTTCTGTATTATTAGAAGACCCACTACCAGAACATACTCTGATCCTCTGCCTTATATAATTTTTTCATCACCTGTTCTGCATGATCTCTGAGCCTTAGATCTGGGAATTGTTTTGTAGATTTATCAGGTGTGACAGTTCTCCAGAATTTTGCCTTATGATTGGTTGTGGATTTTCAGTCATGATTGCTGTTGCAAAGAAAAGCTTCTTCTGACAGTGGTGAACTATACTTATCTGTGTGCATTATTAAAAATATTTAGGTTGCAACATGTTTATATTCATGCATGGATTACATGTATTATAGGGATTTTATATAGATAATTCACAGTATGATTGCTTAAAACTCTTATAAATATTTACTGTTATTTCATTCACTTCCTTCTTTTATATTTATCCACCTTCATAATTAGGGAACCTTCCCACATTATCCCAATCAGATCAATTTTTCCTGCCATTTTATTGCTTGCCCAACATTTTTTCTTGTTTCTACAGTTATTCCATGGTGAATACTCACATCTGAACATTTGGATCTAGATGCCCCAGTGTAGAGAATGAGATATATTTGTCTTCTGGATATGGGTTACCTAAATTATAATTTTTCTACTTACATCTATGTTATGATATTTTTATTATATTTATCATGTTAAACATATTTATGAGTTTTCCATTTCCTACCTATTGTGAACAGAATAGCAATGAAGGTGACTGAGCAAGTATTTCTAGAGTGGGATGCTGAGTCATTTTTACATATGTCTAGGAAAAGAGAGCATAATCAGGTAGTAGATTTATTTTTTTTTTTTTAGAAAATTCTCTACTCTGATTTTTGGAATGGCTGAACTGTTTAAAAGACCCTCCCCTTTCCAGAGATATGATTTTCATGCCTGTTCTATAGAAGAATCTCAAATACCACCAAAAGCCCTGTTATACTCCCAAAAAAAAAAAAAAAAAAACAAGTATTTAGTTCATGTACTGTTTATCTAAATTACTATCATGTAATTACATTTTGAATATTGTCCACAAATTAATAATTAATGTGAATATCTTACTAAAATTATTTCAGCAGCAGCTTCTATTCTGAAATAGAATGTCTGTGATTGTGAGACAAAGTGAGGAGCTCTTATTTTTGTTTAAATATACATTTCAGAAAAAGGTTACTTAAAAGTATGTAAATAATTTAATTTTAGTATACTAATGGGTTTATTAGAAAACTAATATATCAAAATGATCAATTTTTATTTGCTATTTTTTGTTTTTAATACATCTCAAAGAGTTTTTATCAGGTCTTAAGAGAATAATGTAGCACTTTGGGAAAAAGATGCACCCCAGCATCCCGGCACTGGAGGCCAAGATGGAGAAGACCTCCACAACCACCATGGCTTTGCCCTTGGTGCTCTGGTAGACAGGGATGAAGGTGACCCAGACACTGCAGAACACCAGCATGCTGAATGTCAGGAACTTGGCCTCATTGAATGTGTCAGGCAGGTTCCTCACCAGAAAAGCCACAGTGAAACTGCCTAGGGCCAGGGACCCTAAGTAGGCCAGCACACAGTAGAAAACAGTTACTGAACCCTTGTTGCATAAAATGATGACTTGAGCATTTTCAGAGTGTGCATCAGTGTCAATATAGGGAGGTGAGGTTCCCAGCCAGACTCCACAGAGAATAAGTTGGGTCAGGACACAGATGGGAATGACAGCATTATAGACACCTGAGACAAAGAATCTTCTCATTGTTCTCCCTGGTTTCATAACTCTAAAGGCCAGAATTACAGTTATAGTTTTTGCCAAAACAGTGGAAATAGCCAAGGTAAACACAAGTGCAAATGTTATTTGTTGCAGTTTGCAGGAGGTTGTGTTTGGACGGCCAATGAAGAAAAAAGAGCAGAGGAAACAGAGGAGGATGGAGATGAGCAGGATGTAGCTGAGAGTCCGGTTATTGGCCTTAACAATGGCTGATTCTCGGTGTTTAAGAAAGATCCCCAAAACTGCAGTCATGCTGACAGAGAAGCATAGAGCTGTGCAGGCTAGAGCCATGCCCAGAGCATCTTCAAAGGACAAGAAAGTCACTGTCTTGGGCAGGCAATAGTTTCTCTCAGGGTTTGGGTACTCTTGACTTGGGCAAGGGATGCAGACCTGCTGATCTGAGGGGAGGAAGTGAATCAACATTTCAGCTTTTACAATTATTTAGTCATTGCACATTTAATTCATGAGAGTGCTTTCCATTGATAAGTGTAGCCTGGCATATTCTCCTTCCTGATACTGCCAAGGAAGGAACTCTTTATAATTCCCATTTTTACTCTTTATCTTCTTTAATTAACAATAAACTTTCTGCTGAAGAATTTATCAATTTCTCTAGGGCAGTGAAATATATATTACTCATATTCAGACACAGTAACACTGTCAAGCAATCCTTCAAATGCTTTTTTATATACTGTGAGTTTCTAAGTATGTATACAATACAAAGTATTTTGATCACTTCCATGTATAAAAATATACTTCATTAATTCCACATTGTGGGTTCTTCTCAATTTTCTTGTTACTCACAGTTTTAATGGATATTTGTTACCCCACTTCTATATAATTTTTCTAAGGTAACATGGGAATAAGTTATATCTGACCTCCATAGACTATGGAGCAATTCTGATTTGGCAGTAAATATACAACACTTGCATCAACAAACAGCAGCTATCTGCTCAGATCAACTAGTACCTATCTCAGATGTGGAAGTTGCAAATAAATTTCTATAGTCTTTGACATCCTTTGACTCAGGACCGGACTCTTAATATTTCATTATTAATTCCAAAATAATCCTGGGAATTGTTCTAATTTTCACTCTTGTTCTTTCAGTAATATTATGAAGACTGAAAAATGACCTACATGTCATATAATAGTGCCATAAATCTATAAATATTAAATCAAAAAGGGAGAATGACACAGCCATATTCACTGAAATTGTTGAGAGTCATGAAGCCAGCACAGTTGCTTGACACAATCCCAGATTGTTAGGATCACTGTTATTCTATATCTAACTCTTTTTCCATGTGTTGTACTACAGGGGACTTTCTGCAATATGATTCAATTTCTGTTTGTTTGTTTGTTTGTTTTTCCTACAGAAAAGTTATGTTTGAGTCTTTTTTTTATGAAAATCATAAACTTAACTATATCTGTCCACTGTTTGGAAATCTTCTATAGGCCCTGGAGATCATTAAGCACAGACAAACAGATAGAGAGATGAGGCCATCATTTCAGGAGTTTTCTTGGGCTATATGCCCCTAAACAGTATATTGGTGCAGGGTAAACAAAGACAATATGCAAACCCTGAGAAGCCAAGAGATTTGGGTTAAAATTTATATTTCTTTCATTATAGGCTGAGAACTCCCTGTAAATGTTGTTTAAAGATATGAGGCAAAGAATTGACTAAAATAGACTAAATCTAATTTATAGCATAGATGATGATACATTTAGTAAAAGGAGTTATTTATTATTATTTTCTATTCATAAAAGACAAGTTCATGTATTTTCTGTATCTCTGGACTGCAATCAGACTGCAATCATTCTGCAAACACTGCCAGCCTAAAAGCAGGCTGTAATATAGTAAATGTGTTTTCTTTTAAGGAGACATCCTTTGGATTCCTTAAAGTAGAGTTATTGAGCTAACAATAATAATATCTGTTCCTTTTGTATTTTTTAAATTGTAACTGAACTTGTAACCCTGGATATGTAATTGAAAAAAATCATACACCCACTCTGAATCACTTGTGTAATCATTAGTCTGTCTTTGTACTGTGTAACTTGTATAAATAGAGAAGTGCCTTGTGAGGACATCCTTTGTTAGAGCCTCCGTAAGATATCTTAAGAGAACATTCTTATGGTATCTTGCAGGTACAATATTTAACCCATGAAAGCACTCTTCCTATTTCCTGCAGCAGTAGATTAACTTTCCCCCTTTCCTGCCTTCTCCCTATATAAGTTGGGTAAAATTTTTTAATAAACGGAAGCCTTGATCAGATGAACAGACTTGGCTTTCATTTCTTGCTTCTCTTGTTCCTTTTTCCCCCATTCCTTCCAATCTATCCACCTTAGGAACCCCATTGAAGCCCCGAGGGTCAGGGCAATCAAAGAAATAAAGTAATCAAAGGTTTTCTACAATTCAATGAAAATGAAGACACAACATGCCCAAACTTATGGGACACAATGAAAGCAGTGCTTACAAGAAAGTTGATAGCACTCGGTGCTTTCTTAAGGAAATTCGAGACATCTCATATAAGCAATCTAAGGACACACCTGAAAGACCTAGAAACAAAACATCAAAAAAGATATAGACACACTGAAGAAGAGTAGATGACTGGAAATAATCAAACTCAGTGCTAAAATCAATATACTAAAACCAAAATGATTCAAAGAGCCAACAAAACCATTTTTTGATTTCTTTGAGAAAATCAACAGCATAGACAAGCCTTATAAAATTGCCTAAGGGTTGGCCTTTTTCAGTTTAATAAATAATAATAGATTCTCATCATTATAATAATGCTTCTTCCTTCTGACTTTTTATTTTTTAATAAAATTTTTCATTTTTAAAATAACATATTTGCCTCACTATACCTCTTTGTTCTTCTTTCCAGACCTTCTCCTGGACCCACCTTATATTTAGTGTCTCTCAAATTCATGGACTCTTTCTCATTAAATGTTGTATTTGTGTCTTTGTCTTTTTATTCATAAATACTACTTGCTCATTCCATGTGATGTTACATGTATATGTTATCACATGGTTGACCATAACCTTAAACAGGCAGCCATACTTTCATTTACGAAGACTGGCTTTTTCTGCTATTGTTGTTACTTGAAATGTCAACTTTAAGTGTTTTAAATGCAATTCCATTTCTTGTGTATTGAGGAAACAATTACACATCTACTTTTCCTGGAGTTACTTTCAGGCACAGATCATTACATTTGTTTATTACAGAAATATAATTCGATCTTGGACAACTGGATATCTCACATTCAATAGGTAGCCTATAGCATGGATCACTGTAAAAGTTGAGATGGCCATTCCATGAACCAAAAGAAAGGATTTTTAGGTAGGTTAATTTTGGCACAACAGCAAGAGAACTGCCACTCAAACCTCACACAATATGTGCATTGCGTGGAATCAGTAGTGGTTACTTATGGATTCAGGGATGAGTGAAAGAGACATAGAGAAGAGAACTACATTATGATACCATGGTCACTTCTTAGCTTTCCCATTCTACATTCCCAAGCAGTTTGAGGAAAGATATTATTTTTATACCTGTCTGGTTGGAAATGTGCTGCTCTGGACAAAATACACAAGAAAAACAGCAGATAGGTCTTTCTTCTTGTGGAACTTTCCAGAATCCTGGACCACAGCTCTGTGAACATACAGATTGAGGAGTCTGAGGGAAACAGAGAAAAACTGGTCATAATATTGTACATTAATTTAAAATAATTTAGGCTAAATAGCTTAAATGCACATATCATATGGAAATTCTTTGTGTTTATGAGGAACTCAGAGGGTTTAATATGGGAGTGTAGAATGGAGATTTGAAGTTAGCACACTTCCCAATGCTAAATGTTCAAATCCTTTTATGGTGGCTAATGTGTGACTCACTTCTTCCTAGCCTTTGTGAAATCTGTACAATGTCCATATATTCTCTCCTGTGAGGCAGCAAGCCAGAACTCATTTTTCACATGAATTCAGGAACAGTTGGATTGTCAGACAGAAACCCAGTCCCTCTTTCCTCATCTATTTCTACCTTTACATTTTCAGTCATGTAGTAATACCCATGCACTCTGATTCACCTGCAAAAGAAAGTTTAGTTTTTTCATGAAAGATGGTTTGGCCATTGGTAAATTATGATCTATTACTCTGACTTTTACCCTTAATTCCCAATGCTAGGAATAGTTTCTTCTTTTTAAACATTAGTGATATTGTTACATAGGATTTTCACCAGTTGCACAATAGTTAATCACATTAACTACTAAACTAGCACAACTTTAGTTTGTTATATGTTAAAAATTGTGTAGGACAGGAACAAACATTTCTATCTATTCTTAGACCTCTTTTTTGCCTTTATTTGGATTCATTTTCTATCTCATAAATTTTAATATATTAACAGGAATATACTTCTGGATAACTGGCTCAGCAGTTAAGAGCCCATACTTTTTTTTTTTTTTTTTTTGCAGAGAAATATGAGTTTACTTCCTGGTACACATATCTGGCAGCTCATATACATTTGTTACAGAAATGTGTTGTATCAAAATCCATAGTTTATTTCCTGTTCATGCTAATTCACAAACTTGTAAAATTATTGATATACTTGAGTATGAATTGTGTTAATGAAAGAATGCTTGAGCATGATCATGCATGCTATATTAAAAATATGTGAATATGTACATATATTTGTATGCATGTGTGTGTACACATAGAAACCCATACACCTACACATCTATAAAACCATGAACACTCATTCATTGACTGCAGCACGAATGAACACACATTGAAAATCAGTTCATCTAATTCTATCTGCATGAAGTAGTTTACAGTATGAGTTTGTTTGTATGTATGTTTATATGTGTACATATACATAATTCTGAAATACTGGTTTATTTCTGAAAATAATCAAATTGGACTGAAGAGATGATTTAGTGTTTGACATTCTTGTCACATGAACATGAATACCTGAACTGATGATGCTGAAGGGATAGAAAGAAAAGTTGAGTGTAGAAAATATAACTGTAATAGAAATTTTGTGGTCATGAAGACAAGAGAAAGTCAAAGAAATGCTTTCCACTGAATATGGCAAAAACAATAAGCATAGGTTTCAGAGAGATAACCAGTTTAAAAATAAAAGGGAGAGCAACTGAGGAAGATAACCAGTGTTGAGTGTGGCCCTAACAAGCACATGTGCTCAGTCACACACAAGCTCACAATCACAATAGAGATAAGAATATAGAATATAAGAATCATTTTAAATTTTCAGAGAGACATCATACAATCAGGGAGGCAAGACACATACTAAACACAATAAAGGCAATATACAGCAAGCCAATAGCCAACATCAAGTTAAATGGACAAAAACTTCAAGCATTCCTGCTAAAATTAGGGACAAGGCAAGGCTGCCAATTGCACCATAACTCCTCAATACAGTGCTTGAATTTCTACCCAAAGTGATAAAACAAAGGAGATCAAAGGGATACAAGCAGGAAGAGAAGAACTGAAAGTATCATTATTTGCAGATGATAAATGACCCCCAAGATTCTACCAGTGAAATCCTACAGCTGCTAAACAATTTCAGTGAAGTGTCTGGATACAAAATTAACTCAAAAAATTCAGTAGACTTTTTGTACAGAAGCAACAATAAGGCTGAGAAAGAAACTAGGTAAAAAAACACACTTCATAATAGCCACAAATACTATAAAATATCTTGGTGTAACTCCACCCAAGCAATTGAAAGACCTGTATGACAAGAACTTCAAGTCTTTGAAATAAGAAACTGAAGATTTTAGAAGATGGAAAGAACTCCCATGATCATAGATTGTTAGGATTAAGATACCACAAATGGCCATCCTGCCAAAAGCCATCCACACATTCAATGCAATTCCCATTAAATTCCAACACAGTTCTTTACAGACCTTAAAAGTTCAACCATTAACTTCATATGGAAAAATAAAAGACCCAGGATAACCAAAACAATTCTGTACAATAAAAACTTCTGGCAGTATCAACATCCCTGATTCAAGCTATATTACATAGCAATAAAAATAAAACCTGCATGGTATTGGCACAGAAGCAGACTGGTTGATTAGTAGAACCAAACTGAAGGTCTAACTAGATGTCTGCATGTAGAAAAATGCAAATACACCTGTATGTACCATCCAGCACATACTCAAGTCCAAGTGGATCAAAGACCTTGAGGTAAAACCAGAGACTCTAAATGTATCAGAAGATAAAATGGAAGAAAAATCAGGAACTCATTAGCATAGAAGACAATAGAATGACAATAGAACAGGCTCTGAGATCAACAATTAATAAATGGGATCTCATGAAACTCTAAAGCTTCTGTAAATCAAAGAACACTGTCTATAGAACAAAACAGCAGCTTACAGATTGGGAAAAGATCTTCACCAACTCTATATCACAGAGAGGGATGATATCCAAAATACACAAAGAACTTAAGAAGTCAAACATCAGCAAATCAAATAATCCAATTAAAACATGAGGTACAAAGATAAACTGAGAATTCACAGCAGGAATCACAAATGGCAGAGAAGCACTTAAATGCTCAATGTCTTTACCCATCAGAGAATTGCAAATCAAAATGACTTTAAGATTCTATTTTACTCCAGTCAGAATGGCTAAGATCAAAAACTCATGTGACAACACATACTAGCAAGGATGTGGAGAAAGGGGAAGACTCCTTCTTTGCTGATGGGAGTGGAAACTTGTACATCCTCTCTGGAAATCAAGCTGGCATTTTCTCAGAAAACTAGGAATAGTTCACCTCAAGACCTTGATATATCATCCCTGGACATATATCCAAAAGATGCTCTACCATACAACAAGGACATTTGCTCAGCTATATTCATAGTGACTATATTTTTAATAACCAGAAACTGGAAACAACTTAGATGTCCCTCAACCAAAGAATAGGTTAAAAAAATTATGCTACATTTACACAATGGAATTTTACTCAGCTATTAAAAACAAGGAAATCATGAAATTTGCAGGCAACTGATGGGAACTAGAAAAAAATCATCCAGAGTGAGGTAATCCAGAAGCAGAAAGAGACACATTGTATATACTGGCTTATTAGCAGATATTAGTCCTATAGTACTGGATAAACATACCACAATCTACAGTCGCAAAGAAGCTAAGTAAGAAAGAGGGTGCAAAGGAGGGATGTCACTGGAATGTCACTAAGAAGGGGAAATAGATTAGACAGCAGACAAGGATGAAGAGGAGGAACTGGCAAGAGATGTAAGTGTGATAGAAAAAAATGGGTGGGGATCAAATGTAAGGACAATGTGGTGGAAGGTTCTAGGGCTGGGAACAAGAAGGGAACACAAAGGGAGTCATCTCTTTGTTAAGATGGAGGCCAGTTACAGTGCAGGCTCCTGGGAGGATATGGGTGTGCTCTAGCTGAGACCCCTAACAGAGGGAGACATGAAGCCTGATGTGACCACTTCCTAGCCAGGCAGGAATAGTGAAGGGAGTGGAAAACAACCCATAACCAAACCCTTGATCCAAAAATTATCCTGCCTTCAATAAGTGCAGGAATAAAGATGGAGCAAAGATTGAAGCAAAGTCCAACCAGTAATTGGCCTAACCTGAGACCCACCACACAGTAGAGAGCCTTACAGGTCAGTTGTCTGGGAGGCTCCACTTGGAAGGGACAGGAACTCTACAAGAAGACAAACAGAGACAACTAACTGAGATCCATGGAGGCTTACAGGGACTGAATCATCAACTAAGAAGCATACATGGTGTGGACCTAGGCCTTCTTCACATATATAGACAATGAGTAGTTTGGTATTCATGTGGATCACCCAGAAAGTGTAGTTGGGGCCCTGTTTCTAACCTGGACTCTATTGCTTGCTTTTGGACCACTTCCCCCTAGCAGGATTGCCTTGGTTGGCCTCAGTAGATGATGATGTGCTCAGTCCCGATGTGACTTGATGTACTAGAGAGGGTTGATATGGGGGGAGTGGAGATCCCCTTTTCTGGGGATATAGGGAGAAGGAGAGGGGCAAAGAGGAAGAGGGGGAAGCTGGAGGTGAGGAAGGAAGGACCATCTCAGGATATAAAGAAAATAAACTAAAATTTAAAAAACAAATTATTTTAAAATCTCAAAGAGACATCACACCATCAATTTTAATAACTCTTTATAAATATTTCTCTGCATATTAATTATTGAACAATTCCAGACCTGATTGAAGTTGCTTGGCCATTTAATTAGAACCTCACTGATGAAAAAGTCTTGATCTTGTGGACTCTTGAAGACAAACTCTCCCACTTTAACTAGTAATGAAATACTCTTTGTATATTCCACAAAATTTAGTATATCATATGTTTCCATAATTTTTCTTGTTTTCATCAAAGCTTATTTCATCTCCAGCAGCGTGTGTCACTTTAATTTTCCTCAAAAATGGATGCAGCTGAAGAGAGATGTCACTTGATATGAGTGGCCCATACAAATTACTAGTTGATTATCTTTAAGAGAAATCCATTCTCTCCTTCTCTAACATGGCTTTGTTTTTTAAAAGGCTTAGTTTGTTTTGGTGCCCCCCCACCTTGTTTTAGTTAGATGAACAGTTCTCCCCATGAAAGAAAGGCAAGAGTTACTGAACACAAGTAGAAATGTTGTCTAAGATATGGAAAATGTGGAGCATATTCTTAGAGGGAACAATGCCCTGTGTCTTTCCCCAGCACCAGCAAAATATTTCCAATTAGAAAATGCAAATTTTTGTAGAGAAAATTTTGAGTAAAATGTAAACATAATTTAGTGGGTTCATATGTATTAAGATATGTCCATTTTTTTGTGCCACACAATGAATATGAGTGTGTCTCAATTAGGTAAATAGGTATACAGATTTCCTTAATGAGATAATATTAGTAGGAGTTTATACAAAGCTCCAGGTTCATTTAAAATGTATATTAAATAATACAAAATTTATGTCAGTTATAGCTCAGGAAATAAAAAAAAGACACACTGCCTTCCTTCATTCCTCTTTGGGTCACAACATTTGACTTTCAGCTTTGATATGAACACTGTGTGGGACAATGTGCACTACAAATGTGTCTGGTGTCTCTGAAGGCCAGAGGAAGGTGTTGGGTCTCCCAGAAGTGGAGTTACAGACAGTTATAAGCTTTTATCTAGATACCAGGACCAGAGTGTGGTCTTCTCAAAAGCAAAAAGTACTTCTAAACACTGAGCTACCTCAGGCCTGAGGTGCATGCCTGATGCTCTGCAGAGAGCAAAATTGTGTGTCAGATTCCTTGGAGCTGAAGTTAAAGAAAGTTCTGAGCCACCATATGTGTGCTAACAATCAAACTGGAGTACTCTGTATGAGCAGCAACTGATTATAACTGCTGAGTCATCCCTTGACCATCATTTAATTACATATCTAGCAAACACAATGGGTTAATACTTTAACTTGTGATATTCAATGTTGTGTTACCTAAGTCCAACCCATGTTATAAAGAATTGTTGCTTAGTCACTCTGTTATCTATAAAAGAGTTATACTAACTGACCTAATACAACTTCTCTGGAAAGCTATGTTCACAAACTATGTCAAATATTATTGTTTTCCATGATACTAAGGACTATATAGTACACTATACATTCAGAATTTTTTTTTTATTTATCAATCTTTGATAGAATTTATAGTTAAATTGAGACATTCAACAATCTTCTTGATGATACCCTCTTTGAAGGTGATCATCAAGGCTCATATATTTGGATGAGTTCTGTTTTTATCTTGTTGGTTTAAAACCTGAACACATCTATTTATCACTAATGCATGGAGATATAGCCTCAGCTTATGAACACTGTGCTCTAAACTTTAAGATGGAAGCACAGTTTGGTTTTAACTCCATTTTAATCAAATAAGAATAAAGAATTTATACAAACAATTAATTTTTAGTTACTTATGATTCTAGGACAGGCAATTTATTTTCCACAAAATGTTCTTCCTATGGTCTTGTGTTATTAAAATAAATTGCATTTTATGTGGAATAACAGCTTTGCATATGGTCACTGTGACTAAATCTTATGGCACTTGACATATTCCATGAAAACACATGCATTTTTATTTTTGGACTTGCTTTATTTTTACATGGATCGCATTCATATCTTACAGAATTTCATCTCACAGTAGAAAAACATTTGTCGAAAGACATTTAAACTTACTGTCTTCAAATCAGTCCTTTTAGTCACAAAATCATGAGATAATTACAGTCATATACATATACACTGTGACAGAACCCTTTTCCATTTTAACTTATACTATTATTTATAAGATGAAAACATTGTAGGGGCTTGACCACAGCAAATTGCTCACTAATAATGTTATATCCTGAGCTTCCCTTGCTTATGAACGAGGCTTACCTGCCATGGTAGAAGCCAGTCTGTGCTTCTGTCTTGCTTAGATTCCATTTCAGTTTTGGTCAACAGCATTTTATGGAGTGCATGGGCCACTGCATACACTGCATTCCATATGGAATAGCTGGGCTCAGAAATGATCATCGTATCAATTTTTTGTGCTCAATGTTTAGGGAAGTATTTGCTTGGCAGGGTTTAGGATATTTACATTGCATTGCAGGAGGTGAACAAAAATAATTGTCAATCCAGAATTTATAGAAGTTAAAATCTCCTGGGTACCTGTTTGGTGTAAGATCCTCAAGAAAGTTCTTGAAGCCAGGGATAGTTCTCTTCTTTGAAAATGATACACTTCCCCTGAAAAAGTTTATCAAATACTTCTCATTTGCTGCTGACTCTAAATATACTAAGTGTTGCTTTGCCATGATCCATACCTTCCCTCTGGCTAAAATGATTTCATTATTAATGAAGAATAACAGCAAGTCATCTATATCACCATGGAATACCTGTACATTTACTTGTGTATGTTGGTTCAAGTCCACCAAACCAGAAACATATTTTAAACCTTCCTTCCAATAAGCTGGGAATTTTTGTGTAAAAGCCACACAGATATCTTCTGATACCATCTCTGCTTTCAGGTGAGAGAGGAACTCTTTCCTTTTAGATCATCAACCACAAAGATCCCCACCCAAGTCCAGCCAAAGTGTAGCAATAAAGAGATCATCCCATGGGCTAGACCTCTGTCTTTAGGAGACATCTGATAAATGGATGGGAATGTAACTTTGTCACTTAGCTCAGTATCAAAAGGTCCATATGTGACCTGAAGAATAAAAAGAAAAAAAAAGTGATTCTGATGTTCTATGTATTTGTGGTCATTACCTAAGAGAGGAAATAGGTTCATTCTTCACATATGAATTGTTTAACTGAGTGATAACAATCAGAGTTACAATGTGGGTTTTGTAATCTTGATTATTCCTGACCCTTACACTCACCCAATGTTTTCTCTGTTTTTAGTAATGCCCTCTGATGGATGCTTTGCTTCAGTATAGGCTGGCAATAGTCAGTAGTGGGAATATATCTAAGTCAGTATTCTCTATGACTGCTCTTCTGAGATCTACTATCTTGAATGAGACCATAAAAATTCCTGGAACATTTTCACTGGTGATCATCTTGAGGATTGTTCCAAATTTGGTTACAAGTCCTGTTCTTTCTATTTTCTGTGTCAGATACTGACCACTCTATGAATTATCAGATGTTTATATGCTAGATTGGGTAGTTAAGTATCTGTGTTATAGACTTTGACTTGTGAGCAAATACAGCCTGAGTATCCACCATACACCATGACAGCACCTTTGAGATAGAATCATGAATACTACTAAGCGATCTGTTTCAAAATTCTTAGAATGCCCTGCTCATGCTTTTCACCACACTATTTCCACTGTTAATCATTGCCATATCAAGGTAATTCATTCACTGTTTTTTGAAATCTGCTTACACTAAACATAAAACACTTGTTTGTTTCTCTTTGGAAAATTTCCTATGTTATTGTGCACAAAATACTTTCTTAACTTACTTGTGGGACTTTGTAGAGCTCCAAAAGTGTTCCAATAGCAGCAGAAAATTCTGGTCTGGTTCCTGAAATGATTCCTAGAGCTTTGTGTTGCCTTTTGCATTGATAGTTAGGGATATAATCACTCTTTCCAGACAACAACATCAGAGGGCCCTCAAAGGTTCTTTTGTTAGAATTAAATGCATTGTAGACATGGAAACCAATGGTCACATTGGGAAGCAGTTGTGAGTCCTTATTAATCTCCTCAATGGCAAAGTATACAGTCATCAAAATTTGATAGTTTTTCCATCTCCATCTAAACCCATAGAGATAGAGCAATGAGTATAGTTAGTCCATTTTTCTCAGTGATTTTTTTAAATCAAATTCAGGAACCTAGAGATCTTAGGACTTGACTTTTCCTGTGACATGTAAAGCTGTTGTGAATAAGCCTCTGACACTTTAGGAACATTATGGAATGGCTCCTAAACTCTCAGAAATTAAACTGTACCTAGTAATTATTTTCTTGCTATGCATTGTGTGGATAAAGTGTCACTTGTCTGTGTCCTATGACTGCTGAATGCATAGGTGCTTATGATGTTTCTAATCATGGAAGCACTGGGTTGTGGAAGAGTCATTAAGGTGTTCTCTAGGAGTGTGGATAAGAGCTTCATGTAATTACATTTTGTAATGATTCAATTTCATAATCACTTGAAAAATTGTAACAAGTTTGTATGCATGCACTCCTAGTGTTAAAGTGTTTTTGGGAGAATAGATAGATATCCAGGCCTCTAGGCACACTGATCCCTTTTAATAAAAGCTAGCATTAGTTCACAGTGCCCACAGGGTAGCCTAGGAAACATGTGTAGCTATAGGTCATAAAATCCCTTCTGGCATCTTTGCACACCAAGCACACCTGTGGCATTCATGCTTATACAAGAAAGTAAATAGTCAAGTACATGGAGTAAATAAATAAATAAATCTTTGTAAAACAGTGTTCTGCAGACAGGAGAAATGACTGACATTTTTCCCTTTTTTTAAAAATTTTTCATCAATTACACTTTATTCATTCTGCATCCCCATAAGCCCCTCCCTCCTCCCCTCCCAATCCCACCCTCCCTCCTCCCTCTGCTTGCATGCCACTCCCCAAGTCCACTGATAGGGGAGGTTCTCCTCTCCTTTCTGATCTTAGTCTATCAGTTCACATCAAAAGTGGCTGCATTGTCCTCTACTATGGACTGGTAAAGCTGCTCCCCCCCAGGGGGAGGTGATCAAAGAGCAGGCCAATCAGATTATGTCAGAGGCAGTCCCTCTTCACATTACTATGTAACCCAATTGGACTCTGAACTGTCCTGGGCTACATCTGTGCAGGGGTTCTGGGTTATCTCCATGAATAGTCCTTGGTTGGAGTATGAGTCTCTCTGGGAAGTTCCCTGTGTTCAAATTTTCTTGTTCTGTTGCTCTCCTTGTGGAGACCCTGTCCTCTCCAGCTCTTACTCTTTCCCAGTTCTTACCTAAAATTCCATTCACTCTGCCCAAAAGTTGTCCATCAGGCTCAGCATCTGCTTTGATAGTCTGCAGGGCAGAGGATTTCAGAGACCCTCTGTGGCAGGTTCCTAGGTTGTTTCCTATTTTCTTCTTCTTCTGATGTCCATCCTCTTTGCCTTTCAAGATGGCGATTGACCGTTTTAGTTAGGGTCCTCTCTTTTGCTTAGGTTGTTTAGATGTTCTGATTTAAGTGGGTTTATCCTATGTTGTATGTTCATATGAGTGAGTATATACCATGTGTGTCTTTTTGCTTCTGCGACAACTCACTCTGGATGATCCTTTCCAGATCCCACCATTTACCTGCAAATTTCATGATCTCCTTATTTTTCATTGCTGAGTAAAACTCCATTGTATAGATGTACCACAATTCTGCATCCATTCTTCAGTTAAGGGTCATCTGGGCTGTTTCCAGCTTCTGGCTATTACAAATAAAACTGCTACAAACATGGTTGAGCAAATGTCCTTTTTGTGTACTTGAGCCTCTTTTGGATATATGCCTAGGAGCGGTATGGCTATATCTTGAGGAAGCGCTATTCCTAGTTGTCTGAGAAAGTGCCAGATTGATTTCCAGTGTGGTTGTACAAGTTTACATTCCCACCAGCAGTGGAGAAGGGTTCCCCTTTCTCCACAACCTCTCCAGCATGTGTTGTCACTTGAGTTTTTGAAATTGGCCATCCTGATGGGTGTAAGGTGAAATCTCAGGGTTGTTTTGATTTACATTTCCCTAATGGCTAATGAGGTTGACCATTTCTTTAAATGCTTCTCTCCATTCAATATTACTCTACAGAGAGTTCTCTCTTTAGCTCTGTTCCCCATTTTTTAAGTGGATTACTTGGTTTGCTGCTTTTCAGCTTCTTTAGTTCTTTATATATACTAGATATGAGTCCTCTGTCAGATAAAGGGTTGGTGAAGATTCTTTCCTAATCTGTAGGCAGTCACTTTGTTTTGCTGATGGTATCCTTTGCTTTACAGGAGCTTTTCAGTTTCATGAGGTCCCATTTATTGATTGTTGCTCTTAGAGCCTGTGCTGTTGGTGTTCTGTTCAGGAAGTTTTCTCCTGTACCAATGAGTTCTAGGGTATTCCCCACTTTTTTTTCAAGCCGATTTAATGTGTCTGGTTTTATGTTGAGGTCTTTAATCCACTTGGACTTCAGGTTTGTGCAGGGTGATAAATATGGATCTATTTTCATTTTTCTACATGTAGACATCCAGTTGGACCAGCACCATTTGTTGAAGATGCTATCTTTTTTCCATTGTATGGTTTTGGCGTCTTTGTCAAATATCAGGTGTCCATAAGTGTGTGGGTTTATTTCTGGGTCCTCTGTTCAGTTCCATTGATCCACCATTCTGTTTCTATGCCAGTACCATGCAGTTTTTAAAACTGTTGCTCTATAGTACAACTTAAGATCAGGGATGGAGATACCTCCGGAAGATCTTTTATTGTAGAGGATTGTTTTAGCAATTCTGGATTTCTTGTTATTCCATATGAAGTTGAGAATTTTTCTTTCCAGGTCTGTAAAGAATTGTGTTGGTAATTTGATGGGCATTGCATTGAATCTGTATATTGCTTTTGGTAAGATGGTCATTTTTACTATGTTAATCCTTCCAAGCCATGAGCATGGGAGATCTTTCCATCTTCTCATATCTTTTTCTAGTTCTTTCTTCAGAGATTTGAAATTTTTTTCATACAAATCTTTGACTTCCTTGGTTAGGGTTACTCCGAGGTACCTTATGTCATTTGTGGCTATTGTGAAGGGTGTTGTTTCCCTAATTTCTTTCTCAGCCCTTTTGTCTTTTGTATACAGGAGGGCTACTGATTTTTTTGAGTTAATTTTGTATCCAGCCACTTTGATGAAGGTGTTTATCAGCTGTAGAAGTTTCGTGGTAAAAATTTTGGAGTTACTCAGGTATACTTTCATATCATCTGCAAATAGTGATACTTTGACTTCCTCCTTTCCAATTTGTATCCTTTTGACCTCCTTCAATTGTCTTATTGCTCTAGCAAGGACTTCAAGAACTATGTTGAAGAGATATGGAGAGAGTGGGCAGCCTTGCCTTGTCCCTGAATTCAGTGGGATTGCTCTAAGTTTCTCTCCGTTTAGCTTGATGTTGGCTATAGGCTTGCTGTGTTGCCTTTACTATGTTTAGGTATGTGCCCTGTATCCCTGATCTCTCCAATACTTTAAACAAGAATGGATGCTCGATTTTTTTTTTCAAATGCTTTTTCAGTATCTAAGGAGATTATCATGTGTTCTTTTTCTTTCAATTTGTTAATATGGTGGATTATAGCGATGGATTTTTGTATATTGAACCACCCCTGCATACCTAGCATGAAGCCTACTTGGTCATAGTGGATGATATCTTTGATATGTTCTTGTATTGGGTTTGCAAAGTATTTTGTTGAGTATTTTTGCATCAATGTTCATAAGGGAGATTGGCCTGAAATTACCTTTCTTTGTTGGGTCTTTCTTGGTTTAGGTTACAAGGTAACTGTGGCTTCAATGATTGAGTTTCGTAGTGTTACTCCTGTTTCTATTTTGTGGAATAGATTGAAGAGAGCTGGAATTACCTCTTCTTTGAAGGTCTGGTAGAATTCTGCACTGAAACCATCTGGCCCTGAGCTTTTGATGGATTAGAGACTTTTGATGAATGCTTCTATTTTCTTAGTGGATACAGGACTATTTTATTGATTTACCTGGTCTTGATTAAGCTTTGGTAAGTGGAATAGATCAAGAAAATTGTCCATTTTATTTAGACTTTTCAATTTTTTTGGCATATAGACTGTTGAAGTAAGTCCTAATGATTGTTTGGAGTTCTTCAATGTCTATTGTTTTCTCCTCCTTTTCATTTCTGATTTTGTTAATTTGGATAGTGTCTCTCTGCCTTTTAGTTTTTTGGCTAAGGTTTTGTCTATCTTGATTTTCTCAAAGAACGAGCTCTTGGTTTCATTGATTCTTTGAATTGTTTTATTTGTTTCTAATTTATTGATTTCAGCCCTGAGTTTGATTATTCTACTCCTTTTTGGTGTGTCTGCTTCTTTTTTCTATGGATTTTAGGTGAGCCATTAAGGTGATTGTATGAGGTGTTATAAAATTCTTCTTAAAGGCCCTTAGTGCTATGAACTTTCGTCTTAGCACTGCTTTCATTGTGTCCCAGAAGTTTTGTTATGTTGTGTCTTCATTTCCATTGAATTCTAGGAAGACTTTAATTTTTTTAATTATTTCTTCCCTGACCCAGCTGTCATTTAGTAGTGAGTTCTTCAGTTTCCATGTGTCTGTAGGCTTTTTGCTATTTCTGTTGTTGTTGAGGTCCAGCTTTAGTTCATGATAATTAGATAGGATACAAGGCATAATTTCAATCTTTTTATATCTGTTGAGACTCACTTTGTGACCAATGATATGGTCTATTTTGGAGAAGGTTCCATGAGGTGCTGAAAAGAAGGTAAATTCTTTTGTCTTTGGGTGTAAGATTCTGTAGATATCTATTAGGTCCATTTGATACATGACCTCTATTAGAGATATTGTTTCTTTGTTTAATTTCTGTTGTTTACCTGTCCTTTGTTGAGAGTGGGGTGTTGAAGTCTCCCAGTAGTAATGTATGGGGATTTGTGTGCAGTTTAGGTTTTATTAATGTTTCTTTTAGAAACATGGGTACCTTTGTATTTGGGGCATAGATGTTCAGAATTTTGATTTTTTCTTGGTGGAATTTTCCTTTGATGAGTATGGAATGATCTTCCTCATGTCTTTTGATTAATTTTGGTTGAAAATCTACTTTATTAGATATTAAAATGGCTACTCCTGCATGTTTCTTTTGTCCATTTGCTTGGAACCTTCCACCTTTTTACTCTCAGGTAATGTCTATCTTTTTGACTTAGATGTGTTTCTTGTATGCAACAGATTGTTGGGTCTTGTTTATGTATCCATTCTGTTAGTCTGTGTCTTTATTGGAGTGTTAAGTCCATTGATGTTGAGGGAAATTAATGACCAGTGGCTGTTAGTTCCTTTTATTTTGATGTTGCTTGTGGTAGTGTGTTTGTGTGCTTGGTTACTTTTAGTTTGGCTGTAGTGACATTATTTCTTTTCTGTGTTTTCCTGAATGTAGTTAGCTTTCCTGGGTTGTAGTATTCCTTCTAGGAGCTTCTGTACCTCTGGATTTGTGGGTAGGTATTGTTTAAATTTGTTTTTGTCCTTAAATATCTTGTTTTCTCCATCTATGATGACTGAGACTTTTTCTGGGTATAGTAGCCTGGGTGGTCATCTGTGTTCTCTTAGGGTCTGCATGATACCTGTTCAGGCCCTTCTGGCTTTCATAGTCTCTGATGAAAAGTCAGTTGTGATTCTGATTGGTTTGCTATTATATGTTACTTGGCCTTTTTCCTTTGCAGCTTTTAGTATTTTTTCTTTTTTCTGTATACTTACTGTTTATTATGTGGTGGGAGGATTCTGGTCTAATTTATTGAGTGTTCTGTAGGCCTCTTGTATTCTTATAGACCTCTCTTTTAAGTTGGTGAAATTTTCTTCTATGATTTTGTTGAAAATATTTTCTGGGCCTTGGAGGAGGGAATCTTCTTTTTCCTCTATTCCTATTATTTTTAGGTTTTGCTTTTCATGTTGTCTTGGATTTCTTGGATGGTCTCTGTCAGGAATTTTTTAGATTTAACATTTTCTTTGATAGCTACATCTATTTCTTCCATTGTGTCTTCCACACCTAAGATTCTTTCTTCCATCTCTCGTAGTCTATTGCTTATGCTTACCTCTGTAGTTCCTCTTTTCCTCCCTAAGTTCTTTCTATCCACAGTTTCCTCCATTTGTGTTTTCTTTATTTTTTTTCCAATTCTCTTATCAGATCTTGAGCCATTTTATTGATTTCCTTCACTTCTCTGACTGTATTTTCCTTCAAGAGGCAGTCCCTCTTCCCATCACTATGTGGGACATATGCTTATCAGACATAGTGTGCAATCAGCCCAGCCATCTGGGATCTATTCTGTCAGCTGTTTGTCTGAACAATCCTCTGTTTTTTTAATATCTTTTAGTGATTTAAGTATTTCCTTTCTAAAGGCCACAAATTGTTTGGCTGCAACTTCCTGTATTTCTGTAAGGATGTCCATAATCTGTTTGACTTTATCTTCCTCCATTTCTTTGCAAATGGCAATAATCTGACTTTATCTTCATCTAGGTCTTTATTCAGTTTATTTTTTTTCCTCTATTATCCTGTTCATAAGCACAGATGTAAGGTCATCTTCTTGAATTTCATTTACCCTGGTATGTCCAGGGCTGCTTGCCCCTGAATAACTGGGTTCTGGAGATGCCATATTGCTCTGTCTTTTTGAGCTTTTACACTAGCCTCTACCCATTTGGCTATCTTAGGTGTTGGGTGTTAGTTTCTGGTGCTTCCTGGAATCCTGTGGTGGGGATAATCCCCTTGGCAGGAAGATGATTTTTCCTGAAGGAGACCTCCTCAGCTTTTGGGGTACGGTCACTGAATAGCAGGTATTTTTCAGGAATTGCCAAAACTCACCACAGGCATAAAGACCTGAGCGGTAATTGTGGTCTTTGTTAGTCAAGGGGGCTCTCCTCTCACCCAGAGACGTCCTGGAGACAGTTGTCCAGCTTCTGGCTTTCTTGCTGTAAATTTAGTAAACTGCAGCTATAGCCTGGGTACCCCATGGTTTGGTCAGTTTAGTTAGGGATAACTGGTTGTCTCTTGGAGCGGTATCTGGGGGTTGATGTTGGCTATCCCAGGCTTCTGTAGGACTGAGGTTAGAGCTCTGTGCCCCAGACCCAAGCAGTAATCCTTGGCAGCTGAGCACTGCTCTCACATGTGCAGCAGGAGGCTAGTGTCTGGAGCCTGTGAATAACCAGAAACTTTTCCAGAGCTAGGTGTCCTGAGGGAGGGCCAGATGTTTTCCCCACCTTTGGGTTTTCTCCCAACAGGAAGACCCAGTCTGTGGTGTTTGAGGTGGTGTGTAGAATGTGTAGGCACTTGCCAGATGGCTAGCAAGCTGGTGACTGGGAAAGAACCTGAGAACATTTCTAAGAATGTTCCCATGTGTGGTGGTGGTAGTGTGTGTGTGTGGGGGGGAGTTGGCTGAGTGGTCTAAGATGGGACCTGCTCTTTCCCTGCCTGTGGGGTTTTCTCCAGACAGGAAAACCCATCCTCTATTGTCCTGGGGCACACAGTTCTGTCTGTGATGGAGAGTAGGGCATGCAGGCCTAGTGACTGGAGCCCCACTCAAGGCTGGCAGTTGTGCACCCACCAGTCTGCAGGACCTTTTCCAGGGATAGACTGGGTGACCTGAGGTCAGTCCCACTTTCTTCTTCCCTTCCCTTTTTTTTTTTTTTTTTTTTTTTTTAGACCGGAGCTCCCAGTCTCTGGTGCCCTGGAGCACACAGTTTGGCCTGGGAAGATGATCAGGACACACAGGTGTATCCTGCGCCTGGGATATTTTCCGGGTTCTCACTGAGTGACCTGAGAGTGGAACTGAGTGATCCCCACATCACGGAGTTTCCTCTCACCTGGGAAACATGATTGCTGTTGTTTTAGGGCCCAGAGTTCAGTCTTTTAGTTGCTGTACCAATATTCTAAAATGACTTAGTGATAACATTAACATTTCTTTTTTAATAGAAAAGTTTTAATCTTTATTTTTAATCTATAGACTACATTATTTAGTAAGGAAGATATACAAAACAATGATCAAAGAATAATCATGTTTTCTATTCCTTTTCTTTTGTCTGGTCACTCAGAAATATGGTGTTATTGGCTATGATTGTTGTTGCTTGCCACTCACATTATTTTTATCCATGTATTCACTGTAGTCCACTTTCCCTTCCACAAATATATGAGCCCCCCTCTTCACATACTGATATGCCACATCCCTGAGCCCTGGTCAAAACATAATATTCAGTACCATGTTGTCTTTTGACTGATGTTACCCATCTGTTCAGTGTCCCCTGATCAACACATCTCATTTGTTGCTATATAAAATATCATGACTGTGTTTTGTCCTTCCACCTGTCTCATGACAGGGTCCTGACCTACTCACCCTAGTAACTTAAGATGATTCATAGATTGCTCAAGAACACAACTAATGGCTACTTCATATTCATGTCTTACAAACTGATGAAGCACAGGTTTTTTTAAGCACGCCTTTTTTTTTTTTTTAATTCTAACCTTTAGGCTTTTTCATCTCCCCTACTTCACATCACGCACAGCACCCAACTGTATAACATTCACACTTCTGTGTCAGAAAATAAATTGAAGAAGCGGTAGAATTATATGATTATATTGACAATGAAGTATGAATTATATTGTTGCCACTGTTTCTGTTGTACAAATGTATGGCATATTTTAGAATTCAGTGAACTTCAATGATGTGCATGTGAAATTCAGCCAAGAAGAGTGGGCCTTGCTGGAACCTTCCCAGAAGCAACTCTACAAAGATGTGATGATAGAGACCTGTGAAAACCTCACTGCTATAGGTAAGACTGCAATTTTTCTTTCACTTTTAAAATAAAGAGACAACTCTTACTTTGTTATTGATCCTCTTCTGTAATTCCAATTGAGAATGAGGAGGAATGAGGTAAATAAATCAGGCATGGTTCTAAGGGTCACAGAAGATAGTGATTTAAGTTTTGCCTTAATAATAACATGATATTTCCAATAATATATATTTTGTCGTACTATATTTTAGGCTACAATTGGGATGACCATAATACTGAAGAACATTTTCAAAGTTCTACAAGTAATAAAAGGTAACTTTATGTGCATGTTGATACAGATATAAATCTTAAATTTTAATGTGTCCTGGAAGTTTGCTGGGTTTTTTTTTTTTTGTTGTTGTTGTTGTTTGTTTGTTTACAGGCTGCTTTTTATTTTCTGTTTTTGAAATAGTTTTTTTTTTTCTGGGTATCTGTGACTTTCTTAGACTTGCTTGTTAGACCAGCCTGACCTCAAAATCACACAGATCTGCCTGCTTCTGCCTCCACAAGTGCTGGGATTGAAGGCATGTACCAGCACACATGGCTGTGTCCTGGAAGTTTTACAGAAAAGCAACAGTGTAAAAACAGCACTGCTTTAAGTGTACTGATGATCATTAAAATCTCATAATTCCATGTACTTCAATGTCAGGTATCTGATTTGTGTTTGCAAGGTACTCCCCTAAGATTGAAGAAAATAAAATAATGTTGTAACAGAAAATACCAATGGAATCATAGGGACATTACAGCTACTGAGTAGAACTGCCAATCTGTTTAGTCTCATTCTATCTACTCAGATATTGTAAGATGTATATTCATTGAATAGGTGATCAGTATGTGTCCAAAACCTTCTAATAAGCAAATATGTCATAGTACAACCAGTGTTAATCATATTCATATAGTAACATTATACAGTTCAGTGAAAGGAGCAGCTTATGAGAGTCAAGATTATTGTTGTGGAGAAAACTTAATCCCTATATGACATGTCTATTATGAACAAAAAAAAAGTGTTAATTCAATGTGGGAAACTTTTATTATTCTTGTAATTTAAATAGGTATATCATATATCACAATGTTTCTAAGACACATGAACATAGTAATATTGAAAGAAGCAGTGTACCTGTCTTTCTCCAAGAACAATTGATTTTGTAGTAGTTTCCACTTTGAGTAGATTTTCTGAATGTGATAAATGGTTACTGTTAATTGGTTTTGCACCTTCACTGAGAATTTATCAGCAAACTCATACTGCTGAAAATACCTTTGAATTTGTAACTTCTTCTGCTTGTTCTGCTCACTTCTTAAATGAAGTGTCATCCATACAGTACAAAAATTTGTGAATGGGATTGCTGTGGTAAAGCTCTGAATTCTTACAATACTCTTCATATATTTGAGAAAATCTCTTATAGAAAAATGATGGAATCAAATAACAAATTCTCTTACCATCACAGGATTCTTCAAAAATACCTGTAATGAAGGGGAATACCATGAATGTAAACAAAATGATAAAACTTTAAAATTTTATTCTTCTTTACCATTAGACTGAATTATAAAATTAATTCATTTAGATAAATATATTTATTTAGAGTAATGAAATGACTGTGGTAAATTTTTCACATGTGCCAATTATCTTTTCAGGCATGAAAGTAGTCATACTGGAGAGAAAACCTTTAAATGCACTCTATGTGGTAAAGCCTTCACATATACCACTGTTCTCATACGGCATAAAAGAACACACACTGGAGAGAAACCTTACGAATGTAACCAGTGTGGTAAAGCCTTTGCTAAAAACAGTCATCTCATAAGACATAATAAAACAAACACTAGAGAGAAACCTTATGAATGTGATGAGTGTGGTAAAGCATTTGCAGAAAACAGTCATCTCTTAAGCCATAAAAGAACTCACACTGGAAAGAAACCTTATGAATGTGACAAGTGTGGTAAAGCCTTTGCACAAAACAGTCATCTCATAAGACATAAAAGAACACACACTGGAGAGAAACCTTATGAATGTGACAAGTGTGGTAAAGCCTTTGCAGAAAACAGTACTCTCTTAAACCATAAAAGAACACACACTGGAGAGAAACCTTATGAATGTAAACAGTGTGGTAAAGCCTTTGCACGAAACAGTCATCTCATAAGACATAAAAGAACACATACTGGAAAGAAACCTTATGAATATACCCAATGGGATAAAGCCTTTGCACAGCAGAGTAGTCTCTGAAAACATGAAAAAACACACAGTGAAGACAAGCCTGGTGAGGATAATTAGTGTGATTAAGCCTTTGCATGTAACAGTCATCTCCTAAGACAACAACACATTCTGGAGGGAAACAATATGAATTAACTGTGTGGCAAAGCCTTTGCACATAACATCTCCTAATACATAAAAGAACACATACTGGAAAGAAGCTGTCTGACTGTAACCAATGTGAAAAACTTTTGCACTTCAGAATCATCTTCACACTCATGAAAGAAATCCTAATGGACAGAAAGCCTACAAGTGCTTTTAACATGGTGAAACCATTCCATATTTGTATAATCTTCATCATCGTGAAAGGATTCATACTGGAGAGAACTTATGAATGTGTTAAAATGGTGAGGCCTTGCACAAATCTAGAGTCATCATCATCATGAAAGTATCCTTACTGGAGAGGAATTCTGTGACTAAAAGTAATATGGAAAGGCCTTTGTGTTCTTTGGTCCACTGAGATCCAACAGAACTGAAAATCTAGCTCAATGGAAATGACCTTCCTTTTCTGAAGGGAAAGGGGAAAGGAAATAGAGACAATAGGAGTGGAGGGTAGTAATGGGGGAGAGAAGGAAGGGGGATTATGATTGTAATGTAAAGTAAATAAACTTATTTTTTAAAAGAATACAATGAATGGTAAATATCAATTACATGCAAAAGTATTATAAAATGTGTTTAGGGAAGACTTATTGATAAACCTGATTCTCAACATTTACTGTTTTCAATTGCCTCACTTTAGACAAGAAAAGTTCAGTCCAGTGGATGAATATGTAGGGAATGGTGAACTAACACCAGCCAGGAAGTTCTCTGAGAGTAATACAACAGTGGTAGCCTATAGAAGTTTCTTTGTGTATACATATATATTGTTCCAGGGGTTCTATTGAAAACCATCACAACCCAGACTGAATTTTGAGATGTGAAGGAGGAGGCTTTCTCTTCCATGTATAACCCTGCTGCTGGCCTAGTTGTGTAACCATGTAAGGGTGAGTTTTCTGTGCCTGACTTCAACTGGGGAGTGTCTTTAGACATAGATGCTACTAGCCAAATTTGATAGATGGCTTTTGACACTGATCCCTGCTAACTCTCTCCTCCTTTTAAATATAGGATGATTAGGATCTATGCTCTTGTTCATATGATAGGAATGTGCTATCTAATGCAAATCAAGCATTCTTGAAGTACCTAGTTTTGAACGATTATATACACCTATCCATGAAGCATCCCAATAATTTCCCAAGGGTATATAGCCTCTGTTTTCTGGAATTCAATTTGAACTTATTTCCTGAGGTGGTTCCTCTAGACAGAAGGAGAACAAAGTTCTTTGAAATGCTTGTGATCAAATGTTTCAGACTTCATAGCATTTCATATTTCACATGTATCTGGATGTGAGATGGTTAATTAAACATTGTCTTGTGAGTGGGACTCTGTAAAATGAGTTATACTTAGTGTTAATTTCACAGTAAGGTTGCAGGCAAGCTTCAGGGTATGGAGTCTTCTGACATGAGCAGAGTGGCCTATGGAGAAGTAATAAGAGCAGAAATATTATTTCCTTGTTTTAATAACTGAGTAGTATTGTGATAAGACATGGGTGGATGGCAGAGGAAGGAAACTCACCTTTTGAGTGGACTAGGGGAAGAGGATAGAGGGAAGAGGAAGTATGGGACCAGTAGGAGTTGAGGGAGGGGTCTTCAGCCAGGTTATATAATGAATAAATTGTGAAAAAATTAAAAATAATTAATAAAAGAAAAAAAAAGAATTAGAAAAACAAAACCAGAAAGCAAAAATTTGAGTTCAGTCTGGGTAACTGCCCTTGCTCAAAAAAAAAAAAAAAAAAAAAAAAAAAAAAAGAAAAAAAAGATAAAATAAAAAAGATTAAGCATCTTACCACAGTATGTACCATATGTACCATGTGTGTCTCTTTCTGCTTCTGAGATACCTTACTCAAGATGATCATTTCTAGATCCCACCATTTGCCACCAAATTTCATGATTTCTTTCTTTTTAATTGCTTAGTAGTATTCCATTGTGTAAATGTACTGCAATTTCTGTATCCATTCCTCAAATGAGAGACATCTGGCTTGTTTCCAGCTTCTGGCTATTACAAGTAAAGCTGCCATGAACATGGTTGAGCAAATATCCTAGTTGTATACTTGAGCATTTTTTGGATATATGCCTAGGCGTGGTATAGCTGGATCTTGAGGTATCACTATTCCTAATTGTCTGAGAAATAACAGGAGCCTATCACAGAGGTCCTCTGAAACACTCTACCCAGCAGGGTATCAAAATATATGCTGAGATTCAGAGCTAAACATTTTTCAGAGTGCAGGGAATGTTATGAAATAAGGGGGAGATAGAAATATCTGGATGGAACAGGAGCTCCACAAGGAGAAAAACAGATTCAAAAGGTCTGGGCACAGGGGTCTTTTTGAGACTGATACTCTAAACAAGGACCATGCATGGAAATAAATTAGAACCCCTACACAGAAATAGTCCAGTGCAGCTCTGTATCCAAGAGGGTTCCCAATAATAGTACTAGGGACCATCTCTGACATGAACTCACGGGCTAGTTCTTGGATCAGCTCCACCTGAGCGGGGAACAATCCTGCCAGTTCACAGAGAAAGACAAAGAAGCCAGTCCTGATGAGACCTGATTGACTATAGTCAGATGGAAGGGGAGGAAGTCCTCCCCTATTACTGGACTGGGGGAGAGACATAGGAGAAGAAGAGGAAGGGAGGGTCAGATTGAAAGGGGATGGTGGAGGGGCTACAGCTGGGATACAGAGTGAATAAACTGTAATCATTAAAATAAAAAAGAAAAGAAAAATTTAAAAAAATGTTTAATAAAAGAAAGGAGAATCAAAGATGGTGGTACCAAGAGGACAGTTTCTGCAGAGCAGTAGAGCAGTGACTACACAGCAAGCAACAGACCAAACTCTGAGACCTAAAACAACAGCAATTGGGTTTCCAAGTTAAGAACAAATCCCACGAAGTGGTAAGTAATCGGGTCTTTTCTCAGGACACCCAGATAAACCATGGAAGAGTTCCTGGGTCCCTGCAGGCAATAGGTCACCAGCCCAGAGCCACATGACTGTGTGCTCTGGTCACCATCCCAGACTGTACTGTGGGCCCCACAACACCAGAGATTGGGATTTCCAGGCTAGAGAAAACCCCATGGAGTAGGAAGCAATCAGGACTGACCTCAGGTCACCCAGAAAATCCCTAAAAAAGGTCTGGGCTCTAGAAGGTGCTCAGGCCAGAGAGCTGCTTGTATGCCCAAATCACTGTCCCACACAGAACTGTGGGCACCAAAGTACCAGGGACCAGGTTTCCTGTTGGGAGGAAACCCCATGGTGAAAAAAACATCAAGTCCAACCTCAGGGCATCCAGTGGAATTCCCCCACACTCCCCCAACAACTTCTCATGAAAAGTTTTTGGGTTCCTTCAGATGCCCAGTCAGCAGCATAGAGTCACTTACCTGCTCCTGTGTGTCCTACTCAACATCCTAGACTGAACTGTGGACCCGAAAACAGGACAGACTGGGTCACCCTGTTGGGAAGTAACCATAGGGTGGGGGAAACATCAGTTCCAAACTCAGGACAGCAGTTCAGGAAAAGTTTCTGGGTTCCCACAGGCTCCAGGATCTAGCCTCCTGCTGCATGCATGACTGCTGCACTCACCTGCTACTGATTACCGCTTGGGTACTGGGGCACAGAGCTCCAACCTCAGATCTACAGAAGCCTGGGACCCACAGGATCAGCCCTAGACAAAACAGTAATTAATTATTCACTTTTCCTTTTGCTAAGGGGAAAAGGCCCTGATGAAGGACAAGTTTTAAAAAACAGTCCCAGCATGATTCTTAAAGCTCTAGCAGGGTGGCAGGTCTACCCTAGCCTTACCCTAACAACAGATCACTCTGTCTGTACACTCTCAGGAACACAGGGCTACAGTCAGGTTCACTGTTATCTGCAGTCTGTGGCCTGGAACACAAAATGAGGACCTGAAACTATTCAAGAAAAAGACTGGCAGGCATGAAAGTTCAGACTTGTATTTGGAGGACAAGAAGCTGGGGGAGGAGGATGAGTTCCAGACCAACCTGGGCTTCATGTTTCCACCTGCTTGTCCCATCAAAAACCTAGAGAACTGGACTGAAGAGATGGCTAAGTAGTTAAGACAAATGCTGCTCTTGCAGATGACTGGGTTAGGCTTCCCAGAACCTGTATCAGGTGGCTCACAACCACCTCTAGCTCTTGGGTATCTCTTACCCTCTTCTGGCCTTTGCCAGGCATGTATACCCACAGGCACACAGAGAAATTAAATCTACTTAAAAACTGAGAATGACAGACAGAGAGATATGGATGGGTGGACACAGCATGAGCTCGCCCTGCACTGCAGACTACTACTGTGCCTAAGACCCCTCACTGTGCCTGCCAAGCTGCTGTGCCCATGGACCTGCTGCAGTTCCTGCTAACCCTACTGCCAAGTCCTTCAAATCTTCTGCCACTTTCTCTGTTCATCACTGCACAGTAGTTCACTGTTTTGTTTTGTTTTGTTTTCTTTCTTGAGGTGGGATCTCATATACCCTGGCTGCCCATAATCCTGGTCTGTAGCTGAGGGCGACCATAAGCCTGAATAGTCTTTTGAGCTTTTGATCTTAGCCATTCTGATGGGTGTAAGGTGAAATCTCAGGGTCATTTTGATTTGCATCTCTCTGATAACTAAGGGCATTGAGCATTTTTAAGTGTTTCTCTGAAATATTCCTCTACTGAAAATTCTATGTGTAGCTCTGTCCCCATTTTTGATTGGATTACTTTTGATTTAAAACATAGTTTTTGAACAATTTTTGAAACATGTTTCTTTGGAAGAAATAACAGATTTTCACAACAATATGTGTGTGTAATAGATACATGACAAAGATGATAGATAGACAGATGATAGATGTGAGATAGACGGTTATATAACTGTAATAATATGTGTGCAACAATAGGAGGGATACTTGTATAAAACATCGTGATAGGCTAGGGTCAAATAGAAGGGGAGTAGGATCTTGCCTATCAGTGGGCTAGGGAAGGGGTTTAGGCGCAGAAGAGGGAAGGAGGATGTGAGCAGATGGAGATGAGGGAGGGGGCACAGCCACAGTACAATTTGAATAAATTGTAATAAATGATAATAATAAACAGTAATGTAAAAAAATCACCTTGAAATTTATATTCATCTCCAAAGATTATGAATACCTAATTCTTTTAAACTGTTAAAGGTCCATGGTGAAAATAAAAGAACAATAAGGCAAGAATTCTAGAAAAACCAGAGTGTGTAATCTTGACTGCTTAGAAGGACAGAAAGGCCCCAGGTGAGGCTTACATATCAAGCATTATTAACTACTCATACAATGTCTTTGAGTCCTTTAAAAAATAAAGATTTGAAGTTGGGCATCTTGGCGCAAGCCTACAATTCCAGCAACCCAGGGAGGCAGAGGCAGGTGGATCTTTTTGATTTCCAGGCCAGCCTGGTCTACAAAATGAGTCCAGGATAGCCAAGCTATAAAAATGAGTCCAGGATAGCCAAGCTATAAAGATCAAAGAAGGAAGAAGGAAGGAAGGGAAGGAAGAAAGGAAAGTAAAAAGCCAGACCACACTAGTACATGGAGCTGGTCTTTTTAAGTTTTAATAAAACACATTCAAAGTTTTCCAAACATATGTTCATACCTCTCACAATGAGATTTCTCACATGGGGGGCAGTGTTTAATCAGCTAACCTCAATTCTTATAATTTCTTCTACCAATATTCTGCAATTTGGTTAGTAAAAACAACAATCAAATAAGGAAAGTTAGAGTTAAAAATGATCCTTTATGCCAAGCAGTGATGGCACACACCTTTAATCCCAGCAGTGCTCAGGAGGCAGAGACAGGCAGATCTCTGAGTTTGAGAACATTCTTGATTTACAGAGGAAGTTCCAGGATAGTCAGGGCTACATGGAGAAACCCTATCTTGGGAAAACAAACAAACAAACAACAACAACCAAAAACTGAAAAAAAATGTATAAATTCTCAAAAGAGTACATCATTCATTAGAGTAAACTTGCAGTTCATGATTTGCTATTCAATGATGGAGTTAAATACTCACAAGAAAAAGTGGGTGGCCACAGGAAGGCGGGAGACTTTACAGTCTCCTCCTTATCTGTACAATGCATATAAGTAGATCATCTGTACATTCAACCACAAAGTTCTTCAATAACTGCTTCTTTCAATGGTGCCCTCAATTGGTTACACATGACACTGAAAAACATTCCTTCACTATCTATGTCCCTGGATCCTGATAACCCATCCTGTCACCTTGTACCTGTTTTGACAACATGAAACCAAAAACTCAGATTTATAGTGCTTTAAAAATATAATGTTATTATTTATCATGTTAAAAACAAAGAAAAACAAAACACAAAGCAGCTATCTAGATCAGCTATGGCAACCCTACTGTTAGTCATTAGTTATCCAGGATCTTTCTAGCTCTTTGCTCTGTTACTCTTACCCAATATGGCTGCTACATCTCCAGTCCTTTGCTTGTTTGTTTGCTTGCTTGCTTGCTTGCTTGCTTGGATTGGGTTTCTCTGTGTAGTTTTCCTGGCTGTCCTGGGGCTAGATATATAGACCAGGATGGCCTTTTATGCAGAGATACAAATGCCTCTGCCTTGCCTCCCAAATTCTGGGATTAAAGGTGAGCAACCACCTCCCAGCTGATCTCCAGTCTCAGCTAAAGAAAGTCTGGGAATACACACCATTATCTCCTTAGAACACGTTTGAAACATTATATTCATCATTCTGTTTATATTCACCTAATTTAGACATTGTAACATGAATATATCTGTTAAAAATTTAAGGAGAGCTGGCAATGACTCGGTGATTAAGAGTACTGACTGTTCACCAAGTGGTGCAAGCCTTTAATCCCAGTGCTTGTGAGGCAGAGGCAGGTAGATCTCTGTGAGTCTGAGGCAGAGTTTCAGAACAGCCTGTAATACACACACAGAGATACCATGTCTTGTCCACCCCTTCCCTCTCCCACAATAAAAGAAGGAAAAAAAGAAAAAAATAAATAAATCTAAAAAAATTGTTTTAATTTGAAAAATTTCTCTTCTGTACAGCCATGTAACTAGACAAAAATTATGGCTCATATCACCTACAAGAAAAGTAATATCTCTTAGGGAGAGCTGAATATCTCTTCCAAGTTCACCAAATGCATTTTCTGCTCCTCTTCTTTCATCCCCTAAGCAATGGTGTACCCCAAAGCCTGGGCCCTTGTCAATTATTCATATCTCTGCTATGCTTGTAGACAGGAGACCAGCATAACTGTTATCTGAGAGGCTTCATCCAGCAAATAATGGAAACAGTTGCACAGACGCACAGTCAAAAAAACATTAGGCAGAACTCTGGGAATCTTGTGGAAGAGTTAGAGGAAGGATTGAAGGAGCTGGAGAGGTAGGACACCACAAGAAGACCTACATAGCCAGCTCACCTGGGACCATGGGGCCTCATAGAAACTGGACCACCACCAAAGAACATACCTGGACTAGCCCTGGGCCTCTTACACATATAAAACTGATGGGCTGCTTGTCCTCAAGTCAGTCCCCTAGCAACTAGAGCAGGAGCTGTCTCTGACTTGGATTCTGTTGCCTCCCTTTGGATCCCATTTCCCTAGCATGGCTGCCTTGTCTTGCCTCAGTGAAAGAGGAGGTACTTAATCCTGATATAACTTGATGTGCCTGGGTGGGCTGGATGGGGGGAGGTACAGGGAAAATGTTTGGGAGGTTGGGACTGGCAAGAGATGAGGGAGTAGGGTTGTAAGTGGGCTGTAAAATGAACTAATAAATAAATTAATGAAGAAAAAGTATAACTGACCCATAGTCATCAAAGTGACAAGATCATGAAAAAGATGAGGGAACTGTTCCATATTGAAAGAGACTAAAGAGATAAAAGACAATGCAACACTTAAATGTACCAGCTTCTTTTGACATTTATGTGAGTAATAATATGGTCAATAAAACCCACATTAAATGAAATACTATGCCAGCGTGAATTTCCTATTTTGATAACTGCACTGTCATTATGTAGGACCACATTCTTGTTTGAATAAAATTGACACTAAACCACTCATTGTGACAAGGAGTAAGGTCAGCAGCTTCCTCTCAAAATATCCGAAGTAAAACAGCAATTAACTGTGTACTATACTTGGAACGTTTTTCAAGTTTGTTTTTGTTTCAAAACTGTTGTGGGGGAAGCTGGGCATTATCTTTAACTCCAGCACTTGGGAGACAGAGGAAGGAGGATCTCTGTAGGTTCAAGACCAGCCTGTTCTATATAGATAATTCCAGGACATCCAGGGTTCTGAAGAGAGAATATCTCAAACAACAACAACAACAACCAAACAAAAAACAACTAAATAAAATTGTTGTAAGGGGAAAAAAACAATGTAACTGAAAACTGAACAAGAGTAAAAACAAAACTGATTCTCCACACTAGCAGTCTGGGTAAGACTGTCTGTAAGAGACTGACAAAGACATTTTGGAGCAGCAAGAATATTCTCTAAATACAGCACAATGTCTTCTTTTTAGCGTGTGTGTGTGTGTGTGTTCATGATGTCGATGAAGCATTCATACTAGGGAACACATAGGAAGTTTAGAAGACAACTCTGTGCAATCACTTCTTCCTTCCACCTTTTCATAAAATCAGGTATCGAACTCAGGTCTCCAGGCTTGCCCAGCAAGAGTCTTTATCTGCTGAGCCATCTCACCGATCTGCAAGCAATTCTCTTAAGTGACCTCAATTAGGCAGTAGTGAGGAAAAATGTGAACGATCCCTTCTCTTAAATAAATTCGTAGGGATAAATAAACAATAAAAAGAGATGAGTAGAACAGCAGTACTCTAGTGCTACTAACAACTAACAATCAGCAAAACACAACCTAAGCATCTCCTGAGTCAAAGGGCTGCAGGGCTGGTAGCTAAAATTCCTTGCAGGTGTAAAACTGGAATTACCCTGAAATAAAAGCTTTCCAGGCTGTACAGTAAACTTGTAATTACATCTATACATAACAACACAAAGAGATAAAAATAAAAAATAAGCTTGCGTGAACCCTATATACTCCTGGTTGTGCAAGTCCATCAAAGTATAAACAGCAGTGTATCTACCAAACTGTTCCTTATGAAAAATTCTCTGACGAATAAAGAGAACAATAAATCAAGTGAAAGCTACGTGAGAGAGAGCACCTGCAGTGGCTGCCTTTACTTAAAAAGAGTCATTTCATTCTGGAATGCCTGCACATAGGTCCTGAAAAAATGTTACTAGAAATGTGCACGGATCCTGTAGTCTTTCCAAATACCCTGCTTTCTTTCGACCCAGATGTCCAAGCTTCCCCACCCCATGAGCCCGAGGCCAGGCAGGAGGCAACACAGGACTCTCTGCACTTCCGTTACTGGAGGACTGGCCCCAGCATCACTCTTACTCAGAATGTAGAGAACAAGTGTATCCTAGAAACTCCTCACAGTGTGCTCCCACCCTCCCAACCCTGGCAGCAGGAGGGCGCGGTCCCGGGTACCAGCAGCCTCCACAGACACTCATGGCGGAACTCGGGCAGGCTCTCTTGGCCCGGCCAGCCCACCAGCCCCGGCTGCAACTCCAGGCGACCGCCGTCCTGCGGGTCCTTCACACTCATCCACAGCCAGACAGGCTCGGCTGCACCGGGTGGGCTGACACCCATGGACCCGCTGGTCCTCCACTGCGGGACCCAACCCTCTCTCCTCCCTGCCTCCCAGCCACGATGCCAGGCCCAGCACCACCTGGCCCACTGGATGGCTGCTGGGGGCGGAGGCGGAGCCCAGAGGCGGAGGCAGGGGAGGAGGCCGCGGGTGAGGGCGGAGCCCGGGGGAGGGAGGCGGAGCCTAGTGGGAGCAGAGGCGGAGCCTGGGCGGAGCAGAGGAGGAGCCTGCCTGGGTGGGCGGAGGCGGAGCCCACCCCACAACCTTACCTGGCTTCTCCTGGTCTCAGCCTACCTCGATGAAGTAGTCCATTAGCCAAGCTACGACCACCACCCCCGCGCCCGGGAAGAGGGTTCCCATCGCCAACCCTCGCCGCCACCGCCGCCGCCCACCCGGCCCGGGACAAGCTCAGCGTTTTCCCTTCTGCAGCTGTATCCATAGCAACGTTGATGCAGCCAAGCTTGAAAAAGGAGGCGTGCACTGCGCCTGCGCTGCGCCTTGCGCAAGCCCCTCATCCGCCTCACCCGAGTAGGTTCTGCCTTCTGGGTCGGGATGCTGTGCACCCTGAAATTTCTAAAATCTTACTATTAATTTTACACGACAAAAGGATCTTTGAGATAAGTGTACCTCAAAGCATTTCTCTCCTGTTTTCTAACCCCTTGCCTTAGCTACTCTTCTGGGGAAGTAGTTTTTGAAAAGAAGTTAGGCATTTCCATATCTTTTTCTTTTTGTATTGATGTGACTTGTTTTTGCTTTGCCTATAAATAATGAACCCTGGAATAAACCTGTGCTGCTTCATTACAGAATGACAGCACACTCAAACGATGCCCTGTGTAGTGTGATTTGTTCTCACTACCCACTCAGGTACTGTTCTACTCTGTTGGAAGGCTCTGGCATGCCCAGTCAGGCCTTGAACTCATTCTGTAACTCATAAAAGCCTTGAACTTGCCATCTTCTAGCATCTGTCCCTCAAAATTTCTGGGATTATAGAAATGCAACAGGCCAAACAAAGAAATTGTTTTCATGAAAATGAAAAAAATATATTAAAAACAAAGAAAGCCAGATGAAGAGAGGGCAAATAAAGAATGATGGTGCCATAAGTGGTAGAACGCTGTGGATCCCCATAAATCAGAGCAGATGAATATTTTTCCCTAGAAGCCCCCAAAGGAGTTACCTCCTGACACATAAATTTCAGAGCTACCCACCAAAATTATGCAATAACCACCTGTTGTTTTAAGCCCTCAAATTTATGACACTTTGTTATAGCAGCTCCAATGCTGGAAAACTAACTTGTAGCTCTTATGTAATACATAATTAAGAAACAGAATTAAGCCTGGTGGTGATGGCCAATGTCTTTAATTCCAGAATTTGGGAGGCAGAAGTAGGAAGATCTGAGTTCCAAGAAAACCATCTACACAGAGGAACCCTATCTCAAAAATCTGAAATATAAAAAGTGAAAATAAACTGAGAGAGAGGGATATAAAATATTTTTAAAAAATAAAGATTAGAATCTGGGCATCTTGGTGAAAGCCTATAATTCCAGCAACTCAGGGAGGCAGAGGCAGGCAGAACTCTGAGTTCCAGGCCAGCCTGGTCTACAAAGTAAGACCAGGACAGCCAAGGGTACACACAGAAATCCTGTCTCGATTATTTTTATTTTCCTCTTAAATTGTAAGGTTTGCAAGTACTGGTGGCAACTACCTAATGAGTTACAGGCCAGAATAGGCTACAAAGATCCTGTCTCTCTTCCTGTAAAAGGGAAGAAAGGAAGAAAGGAAGGAAGGAAAGAAAAAAGCCAGATCACACTAGTACATTGAGCTGGTGTTTTTAAGTTTTAATAAAATGCATTCAAAGTTTTTCAAACATATATTCATAACTAACACAATGGGATTTCTCACTTGAGGGTGTTTAATTACCTAAACTCAATTCTTATCATTTCTTCTACCAATATTCTGCAATTTGGTTAATAAAACAACAATTAACTAAGAAAAATCAGAGTTAAAAATGATCCTATATGCCAGGCAATGCTGGCACACACGTTTAATCCCAGTAGAAAGGCAAATCTCTGAGTTTGAGATCAGTCTTAATTTACAGAGGAATTCCAGTATAGTCAGGACTTCATGGAGAAACCCTGTCTTGGGGAAACAGACAACAAAAACAAAAAAGTAAACCCTGTAAAAATTCTCAAAAGAATACATCATCCACTAGAGTAAACTTGCAGTTCATGATTTGTCACTCAATGATGGAGTTAAATACTCAGAAGAAAAAATAGGAGACCACAGGGAGGAGGGAGACTTTACTTTCTCCTTCTTAACTGTACATTGCATATTACAAGATCATTTGTATGTTCAAACACAAAGTTCTTCAAAAACTGTTCCTTTCAATGGCCTCAACTGGCTAACCAAGACATTCGGAATCATTCCTTCACTCTCTTTGACCCTAGATCCTGATAACCCCATCCTGTCACCTTATAGCTGTTTTGCCAGCATGAAACTAAAAACTCAGATTTATAGTGACTTAAACATATAATGTTATTAATTATCATGTTAAAAAAACAAACCAAAACACAAAGCAGCTGTCTAGACCTGCTATAGCCACCCTACTGTTAGTCATTAGGTATCCAAATTTTTTCTAGCTCTTTGCTCTGCTACTCCTACTCAAGATAGCTGCTAGATCTCTAGTCCTTTGCTTGCTTGCTTGGTTTGGGTTTCTCTGTAGGTTTCCTGGCTATCCTGAAACTAGATCTATAGACCAGACTGTCCTTTAATTCACAGATCCAAATGCCTCTGCCTTGCCTCCCATACTCTGGGATTAAAGGCCTGAGGCAGCACTACCCAGCTGATCTCCAGTCTCAGGTAAAGAAAAGCTGGGAATACACACCATCACCTCCTCAAAACATTTTTGAAACATTGAATTTGTCATTCCATTTATATTCAACTAATGTAGACATAGTCACATGATTATATCTGTTAAAATTTTAAAGAGAGCTGGAGATGGCTCAGTGATTAAGGGTACTGACTGCTCATCAGGTGGTGCACGCCTTTAATCTCAGCGCTTGGGAGACAGAGGTAAGCAGACCTCTGTGAGTATGAGGCCAGACTGGTCTACAGAGTTCCAGAACAGCCAGGGCTACACACACAGAAACCCTGACTTGAGGACTCCCTCCCCCCTCCAAAAAGAATTAAAAAGAAAAGAAAAAAAAGGAATCTAAAAATTGTTTTAATTTCAAAGCAATCTCTCTCTTCTGCACAGCCATGTAACTAGAGAAAAATTAGGGCTCATATCACCTATAAGAAGAATATCTATTAGGGAGAGTTGAAGGTCTCTTCAAAGTTCACCAAATCATTTTGCTGTTCCTCTTCTTTCATCCCCTAAGCAATGGTGTACCCCAAAGCCTGGGCCCTCGTCGTTTATTTTCCTATCTCTGTGACAATATTCTGAGTACATCTACGCAAACCACAGCTCTATCTGTGCTAATGACTCCCAGATCGTCATGGTTAGTCTCTATTTGCTCTATCTTTTCACACTTCACTTGGATGTTGATGATCACAATTCAGGGCATGATATGACTGTTACCATCTTAATGACAGCAGCTATGATTACCCACAAAAGGGTCAGGGGAACATCATTAGATCCTCAACTGAAATTACAACCACTTCTCTGCACCCTGCCTGTAATTCTAGTAAGTTACGAATTCCTTTCTTGCTGCCTGACCAAAAAAAACTGGCTATTGATAACTGCTAAATAAATCTCTAATCATCACCTGTCTTTACTCCTGGCTCATGTATTTGAACACCCAAATAACAGTTCCATCTTGATTAAAAACAATCATATTTAACACGTCCAAAATTAAATTCAGTTATTTCTCCTCTTGCTTGAATTTATACACCAATTACCCAGGTTACAAACTTTGTTACTCTCAACCACTTTTCCTACTTCGGCCCTCACATTAATTTATCATGAAGCTTTACTAATTTCAGTTTTCTAACTCTAGCATCCACACCATTATTTCCACAGCAAGTACTCCTGAGTTTCCTCACACATATCATTCTGTGTGCAGCTCACTGCCACTTGAGTCACAATTTTTTTAATTCTTGGTTCTTAAGAACTCTCATTTTCAAAGCCAGAGAGATAGATCAGCAGGTGCTTGCAGCCATGCCTGATGATCCAAGATGCTTTGTAAGAGAGAACACACTCCAGCAAGTTGTCCTCTCACCTCTAGACATATGCCATGGTGTACACACACATACACATTCAGTCTCAAAATACCGTATTTTACTTATGGAAGAACATACTTTTGCTTATGTCACCTGCAATATACAGCTTAATAGTTGCAAACCATTCTGAATACTTTTTCTAATATACTGAAGCCAACTGATTTTTAAAATATACAGGACTTCAAGTGATTATTAACGTAATTTAATATAGTTTAATAAAATTTATATAAAGAATTTTGCCAGCAAATAATTTTTGCCTGTGCCATTTCTTAAAACTTAGGACCTTGCACATGTTAGAGAAGAGCTCTGTTACTAAACTACATCCCCAGCTGGATGGGTTATTTCTAAAACAGTAGAACAAAAAATAAACATGAAAGAATATAAAAAATAAGTCAACACTCAACTTAGACAAATCTCAATAAAACTAAAACAAAGTAACAGTAAGAAAAGTAAAGGCAATTAAATAAGTAACTTTGTCTTTTAGAGACAAATTACACTTCCTAATTATTCCACCATCATCCAAATATAAAGTAAAATGAGGGTTATTTTTAGGGGGGCGGAAATGTATGTGGGTATATGAGTGAAGAGAACACAGGTGGACATGGTGTCTTCTTCCATTAATGTCCACCTTATGTCCTCACAGAACTTGAGGCACACTGATTCAGCTAAACTATGTGGCCAGGAATCTCCAGGAGTCTCTGCCTCCCCAGCCCTTGGGTTACAGATGCTGTGCATCACTGAGCTATTTTTATATGGGCACTAGGGATTAGGCCCTCATTATACAACAACTACTTATTTTACCAAATGAGCTATCTCACCATGCCCCAAAAAATATAGTTTTAAATAATGAATTATCAAGCTGTCATAAAAATCAGTGATTTTAAAGCTTTGTCCTTGTAAATAATAACATTAGCATAAAAAGCACAAAACTGAAAGCAGTAAGTATTCAATAGTAATAAAGTCAATGAAGCTGATCCTCAGAAATATGATTCTATCGTTAAAAAGTATGTTTTTCCAAAATTGTATAGACAAAGAACTTCCTTATCTCATCAGTGTCTAGGAAAAAATCAAGATACTTAAAGTACATGTTATCTTCTTTACAGTTTCTGGACTCTTTGTTTTTCAAGAGAACATTTTTTTGTGTGTGTAGCCTTGGCTGTCCTAGACTGGCTTTGTAGGCCAGGGTGGCCTTGAACACTAAGAGATCCACTTGCCTCTGCGTCTCTGAGTGCTGGGATTAATGGTGTGTTTCTGGAGTTTTTATGTTGATAAAGTTGTAGATTTACCAACAGTTAAAGGAATAAAAGACACCATGGATCCCTTTACCACGTTATCTTCACCAGACAAGCTGCTTCCTTACAGTACAGTATCACTGTTAGGATGCTGGCATCATATAAGAAGCCACCATTCTTACTCAGATTTCCCCATTTTATGTGTGTGTACACACAAGCGTACACCTTTAATTGCAGTACTTGGAAAGCAGAAGCAAGTGGGTCTCTATGAGTGTCAGTGTCATCTATATAGATAATTCACGTACATCTAGGACTACATAGTAAGACCTTGTCTCAGAAAAAGGAAAGAGAAAATAAAAACGGAAGAAAAAAAAAAAAAAAAGAAAAGGAAAGGAAAAAGAAAAATGTAACTGAAAATATGTAACAGCAAGAAGGTTCCACAGAAAAGGGCACTTGCTGTCAGGTCTCAAGACTTGTTTAATTGCAGGAACCCACATGCAGGCTGTGGGCACCCAACTCTCTGCACTTCCTTTCCGGGAGGACTGGCCCCACTCTTACTCAGGATGCTAGGACCTCTGAACAAATGCGCTCCCGCCTCCCAATCCCAGCGGCAGGAGGGCGGAGTCCCGGGTACCAGCAGCCTCCACAGAAGTTCTTAGCAGAACCTGGGCAGACTATCACGACCTGCCCATTCCGCTAGCCCCCAGCTGCAACGCCCGACCTAGACCAGCGACCTTCATCCTGTGGGTCCCTCACACACGCCCACAGCCAGCCAGGCTCAACCGCTCCGCCATGGCCGACATCCGTGGACCCAGGACTCCTCCACCACGGGACCCAAACCTCTCTCCTCCCCGCCTCCCAGTCGCTAGGACAGGCCCAGAACCACCTAGCCCACTGGATGGCTGCTAGGGGAGGAGGCGGAGCCCAGAGGCGGAGGCGGGGGATGAACCTGCGGGTGGGGGTGGAGCCCAGGGAGGTGGAGGTCGAGGGGCCTAAGGGCGGAGGCGGAGCCAGGGGCGGGGACGGGGGAGGAGCCAGGGGGCGGAGGCAGAGCCCAGGGGCAGAGGCGGAGCCCGGGGAGCGGAGGCAGAGCCCAGGCGGCCCCCGCCCCACACCCTTACCTCACTTCTCCTGGTCTCAGCCTACCACGATGAAGTAGTCCACTAGCCGAGCCACGACCGCCGCCACCGCTCCCGGGAAGAGGGTTCCCGTCTCCAACCCTTGGCGCCGCCCCTCACCAGGCCCAGGAGGAGCTCAGCGGCTTCCCTTCAGCGTCTGTAGCCATAGCAACGGCGCTTACGTCACGCTTGACAATGGAGGCGCGCACTGCGCCTGCGCCACGCCTCGCAAAGCCCCTCCCCTCCCCACCCGAGAGGGCTCGGCCTTCGGGTCCCTCCGAGGCTGCTGAAGTGGGCGGCTCGAAGCCTTCTCGCCTCTGAGGCCGAGCTCTTAGAGGCCGGGCCTCTGCTTCAACGCCTCCCTCCCCTATTCTTTATTTTCCTGTATCAGGGGTCTTTCCTTCCGCCTTCTCTCTCCCTTTTGCAGTGGGGGGGAGAAGGGCATGGAGGGGTGGGTGCGGGGTCACTGGAAAGTTTGCTCTTTTCTGCTGCCTGCTTGCCACAGGCAGCAGGGAGGAGATTCTCTCGCCCTCGGCTGGAAGCTTGGAATTTGCACCACCAAGGCTTTTCGCTGCCTGTTCCCTGTTTATGTTGTGCAGATGGGGATTTTAGAAACATGCCACCGAGGGGGCGGGGGAGGAAAAGACTTGTGCAATCTTCAGAGGCGCCTATGGTCTCTGGGCTGGGAGCGGTCAGCTTGGGCTTTCCTCTGAGGTCCTGAAGGAGTTGGATTCCAGCTAGGAACAGAGCATCCCCGGGATCCTCCTGAAATGGGCCAGCCCCCACCCCCACCCCCAGTCCAGCCCACA
>JAEOAE010002397.1:0-220915 GCA_036365155.1 Meriones psammophilus | reverse complement strand
GTGCTGGGGGCTGGCTGGGGCTGGGGGCTAGGGCTGGGGCTGGGACTGGGGCAGGGGCTGGGGACTAGGGGGCTAGGGGCTAGGACTAGGGCTAGGGGCTGGCTGGACTAGGGGCTAGGGCTAGGCTGCTAGGGGCTAGGGCTAGGGGCTAGGACTAGGGGGCTAAGCTAGGTGGCTGCCTGGCATGGCCAGGGCCAGGGTCAAAACCAGGACCAGGGCCGCCAGGGCCAGGGCCAGGGCTGCCAGGGCCAGGGCTGTCAGGGCCAAGGCCAGGGCTGTCAGGGCCAGGGCCAGGGCTGGCAGGTTCAGGGCCAGGGTTGGCAGGGTCAGGGTCAGTGCTGTCAGGGTCAGGGTCAGGGCTGTCAGTGTGAGGGTTAGGGTTAGAGGGATAGGGTTAGGGTAAGGGTCAGGGTTAGGGTTAGGGTTAGGGTTGGGGATGGGGTTAGGGTTAGGGGTTAAGGTTAGGGTTAAGTTAGTGTTAGGGTTACAGTTAGTGGGTTAGGGTTATGGTTAGAGGGTTAGGGTTAGGGTTAGGGTTAGGGTTAGGGGTTAGGGCCTTGGGGTTGGGTTAGGGGTTAGGGTTTGGGTTGGGGTTAGGGTTATGGTTATAGTTATAATTATAATTATAGTTAGGGTTAGGATTAGGGGTTAAGGGCTAATAATAGGGTTAGGGTTAGGGCGTTAGGGTTAGGGTTAGGGGTTAGGGTTAAAATTATTAAGTTATGTTAGGGTTAGGGTTAGGGGATTAGTGTTAAGGTTAGTGTTAGGGGGTTAGGGTTAGGGTTATGGTCAGGGTCAGGGTCAGGGTCAGGGTTAGGGTTAGGGCTAGGGCTAGGGCTAGGGCTGGGGCTGGAGCTGGGGCTGGAGGCTAGGGCTGGAGCTAGGGGGCTAGGGGACTAGGGCTAGGGCTAGGGGGCTAGGAGGCTATGGCTGGGGCTAGGGGGCTAGTGGGCTAGGGCTGGGGCTGGGGGCTAGGGCTGGTGCTAGGACTAGGACTAGGGCTAGGGGGCTAGGGCTAGTGCCAGGGGGCTAGGGCTAGGGGGCTAGGGGAATCGGGGGCTCGGGCTAAGTCTAGGGGGCTGGGGCTGGGGCTAGGGGGATATTGCGAGGGGGCTAGGGCTAGGGCTGAGGCTAGGGGGCTAGGGGGCTAGGGCTAGGGCTAGGGGGCTACGGCTGGGCTAGGGGGCTAGTGCTAGTGGGCTAGGAGTAGGGCTAGGACTAGGTGGCTAGGGCTAGCGAGTCTAGCGGGGCTAGGGGCCTAGGGAGCTAGAAGGCTAGGACTAGCGGGCTAGTGCTAGGGGGCTAGGGCTATGGTTAGGATTAGGGGTTATGTTTAGGGTTAGGTGGTCAAGGGTTAGGGTCAAGGGTCAGGGCCAGGGCCAGGGTCAAAACCAGGACCAGGGCCACCAGGGCCAGGGCCAGGGCATGCCAGGGCCAGGGCTGTCAGGGCCAAGGCCAGGGCTGTCAGGGCCAGGGCCAGGGCAGTCAGGGTCAGGGCCAGGGCTGTCAGGGTCAGGGTCAGTGCTGTCAGGGTCAGGGTCAGGGCTGTCAGTGTGAGGGTTAAGTTTAGAAGGTTAGGTTTAGGGTTAGACGGTTAGGGTTTAGGGTTAGGGTTAGGGTTGTGGTTAGGGTTGGGGTTGGGGTTGGGTTTGGGGTTTGGGTTGGCTTAGGGTTATGGTTATAATTAGGGTTAGGGTTAGGGTTAGGGTTAGGGTTAGGGGTTAGGGTTAGGGTTAGGGATAGGGTTAGGGTTAGGGGTTAGGGGTTTTGGTTAGGGTTAGGGGTGTTAGGGTTACGGTTAGGGGTCAGGGTCATGGTCAGGGTCAGGGTCATTGTCAGCGTTAGCGTTAGGGGGGGTTAGGGTTAGGGTCAGGGGTTAGGGTTAGGGTTAGGGTTAGGGGTTTAGGGTTAGGGTTAGGGTCAGGGTCAGGGTCAGGGTCAGGGTTAGGGTTAGGGCTAATGCTAGGGCTAGGGCTGGGTCTGAAGCTGGGGCTGGAGGCTAGGGCTGGAGCTAGGGACTAGGGGGCTAGGGCTAGGGTAGTGAGGTAGCAGGCTAAGGCTGGGGCTAGGGGGCTAGGTGGCTAGGGCTAGGGGGCTAGGGCTAGGGGCTAGGGGGCTAGGGGCCTGGGGCTGGGGCTAGGACTAGGACTAGGGCTAGGGCACTAGGGCTAGGGGGCTAGGGCTAGGGGGCTAGGGGACTGGGGGTTAGAGCTAGGGGGCTAGGGATGGGGCTAGGGGGATAGGGCTAGGGGGCTAGGGCTAGGTCTGAGTCTCAGGGGCTAGGGGGCTAGGGCTGGGCCTAGGGCTGGGGGGCTAGGGGGGGCAGGGCTAGGGCTAGGGGCTGCTAGGGCTGGGGCTAGGGGGCTGGGGCTGGGGCTGGGGGCTAGGGGGCTAGGGGCTGGGGCTGGGACTGGGGCTGGGGGGGCTGGGACTAGGGGGCTGGGGGCTGGGGGGGCTAGGACTAGGACTAGGGCTAGGGGGCTAGGGCAAGTGCTAGGGGACTAGGGCTATGGGACTAGGGAACTAGGGGGCTAGGCCTAGGGCTTGGGAGCTAGGGCTAGGGCTAGGGGGATAGGGCTAGGGGGCTAGGGCTAGGGCTAGGGCTACGGGCTACGGCTGGGGCTATGGGGCTAGTTTTAGGGGGATAGGACGAGGGCTAGGACTAGGTGGCTAGGGCTAGCTGGGGCTAGGTGGCTAGGAGGCTAGGGCTAGTGGGCTAGGGCTAGGGGGCTAGGGCTATGGTCAGGGTTAGGGGTTAGGTTTAGGGATAGGGGGTCTAGGGTTAGGGTTAAGGGTCATGGCCAGGACCAGGGCCAGGGCTGCCAGATCCAGGGCTGTCAGGGCCAATGCCAGGGCTGTCAGGGCCAGGGCCAGGGCTTTCAGGGTCATGGCCAGAGCTGTCAGGGTCAGGGTCAGTGCTGTCAGGGTCAGGGTCAGGGCTGTCAGTGTGAGGGTTAGGGTTAGAGGGTTAGGGTTAGGTTTAGGGTTAGGGTTATTGTTGGGGTTGGGGTTAGGGTTAGGGTTAGGGTTAGGGTTAGGTGGTTAGGGTTAGGGTTAGTGTTAGGGGGTTAGGGTTAGGGTAAGGGTTATGGTTAGGGTCAGGGTCAGGGGTGGGTCAGGGTCAGGGCAGTGTCAGGGTAAGGGCCAGGACCAGGGCCGCCAGGGCCAGGGCCAGGGCTGCCGGGGCCAGGGCCAGGGCTGTCATGGCCAGGGCGAGGGCTGTCAGGACCAGGGCCAGGGCTGTCAGGGTCAGAGCCAGGGCTGTCAGGGTTAGGGTCAGTGCTGTCAGTGACAGGGTCAGGGCTGTCAGGTTTAGGGTTTGGGTTTAGGGGTTAGGAGTAAGGGTTAGGGGATCAAAGGTTAGGATCAAGGGTCAAGGGCCAGGGCCAGGACCAGGGCTGCCAAGGCCAGGGCCAGGGCCAGGGAGAGGCCTGCAATGGCCAGTACCAGGGCCTAGAAGTGGTGCTGTTTATATAAGCCCTGGTCGAACCTAAGTGATGTGTCAATACCCTGATTGGCTGTTCACTCTTTACCCCGCCTGATGACTCGGGCACAGCGTGCTTAAGCGTGCTAGGCTAGGGGGCAACCAGCGCAAAATTACTGGGGTTCTTTTTTACAGTTTTGAGGCAAAATGTCAGGCGCCACCTAGTGGCGTCTGAGTCTCAGCTCTCCACATCCCCCTTTTGTTTTAATAAATGAAAACTGCCTTAAAGCCTATAGCGTGGCACAAGAGGCCTAAGCTCGATCAAGCGAGATCCTTCTTTGGGGATTAAGCGATCAAGAGATTCAGATTAGGAGCTTACCCCACCAGGTGCAATGGAGACAAGTCCTCTGGGTGCAGGGGCTAAGGAGAAGATTAAAAAAAAGGGGTGACACCCATTCCCAGGGCAATGGAATAAAATTCCAGGGCTGCAAGGGCTGTCATCCTCCTATCTAGGGCTAGGGCTGCAGGGCAAGGGGCTAACATTGACTTGGATCACTCATTGACTCAGGGCAATTGGGGCCCTGAGGTGCATCGACTGGGCTGTCACAGTCTGTTTTAATTTTTAACATGGATAACCAAATTTTGGGGAGATGATCCTTGTTTCAAGGCCTAGAAGTGTTTGCGATCGGGACCTAGGGCGTTTATTTTGGGTAGGAGTTTGGGCAGAACAACCAGGGCTAAAAACACTAAGCCACAACATAGTGCTGCACCAAACATTCCAACCCCCACTGGTCTTAAAGTAAGAAAAGGCTGAAGGGCCCAGGGTACTAAAGCCATCTGTGGGCGATGAATCCTCGAGTAGAATTAGTGGTCATCCTCGCTGCCCTTGACTCTTCAAGTGTGGTAGCAGGTGTATCTGTTGAAAGATCATCTTCAGCTGTCACCAGCTTTGGCGTGAGGGCTCTCGGTACCCAGAATGGATTAAGGGTCCTGTGGGAAAAACACAGACAGCTCCTGGATCTTATTAAGATAGGATCCGGGCCTTTCCAGGACCAGTTAAGACATCCTTCCATTTGATCATTTCCTTGGGCCTGTCAGGCCTAAGCAGTGCTGATCAGGGTCAATGGCCTTGACTGTCAAATTCAAAAAATTGAGTGTGAAGGTGCCAAGTTACAGGTCAGGTTTAGGCACTGAGGGCAGAGCCACCTGGACTCTCCTTTTGTTTTATTAAGTTAGGATTTTAGGGTTAGGGTTGATCATGTTTAATAATAGGGTTGACTTTGAGGTTATATGGGAGATAAGATTTTCAGTTTTCCTGTATTCCTAACTGGTCAGGGTCACATGTGATTCAGTTTAAAAGTAGTAGGGCTGGACCAGGGCCAGGGCTGTCAGGATCAGGGCCAGGGCTGTCAGGGCCAGGCCAGGGCTGTCAGGACCAGGGCCAGGGCTGTCAGGGCCAGGACCAGTGCTGTCAGGAGTCAGGGCCAGGTCTGTCAGGGTTAGGGTTAGTGCTGTCAGTGACAGGGTCAGGGTCAGGTTTAGGGTTTGGGTTTAGGGGTTAGGGCTAGGGGTTGGGGCTGGGACAGGGATCAAGGGCTGGAGGCTGGGGGCTGGACAAGGGCTGCCAAGGCCAGGGCTAGGGGTCTGGGAGGCCTGCAATGGCCAGGGGCAGGGGCCTAGGGCTGGTGCTGTTTATATGGGCCTGGTCGAACCTAAGTGATGCTCAATACCTGATTGGCTGTTCACTCTTTACCTAGGACTGAGGACTAGGGCTGCGTGGGTAGGAGTGGGACTAATTTGGGCAACCAGCTAGGGGGGAGGGCTTACAGTTTTGAGGCTGGGGCTTGGTCAGCTCCACCTAGTGGCTCTGAGTCTCAGCTCTCCTGGGGGATTTGTTTTAATAAATGAAAACTGCCTTAAAGCCTAGGTTTAGGGTTAAGGAGCCAAGGGTCAGGGATCCTTCTTTGGGGAGTAGGGATCAAGGATTCAGATTACTTCCTTAGGACCAGGTGCAATGGAGACAAGGGCTCTGGGTGCAGGGGCTAGGGAGAAGATTAAAAAGGAGGTGACACCATTCCCCAATGGAATAAAATTCCAGGGAGTGCAGGGCTGTCATCCTCCTATCTAGGTACCAGGGCTGTCAGGCAAAGGCAACATTGACTTGGATCACTCAGGACTCAGGGCAATGGGTAAAACTCCTGAGGTGCATCACTGAGTGTCAGGGTCTGTTTTTAATTTTTAAAATGGATAACCAAATTTTGGGAGATGATCCTTGTTTCAAGGCCACAAGTGTTTATTATTAGCGACCTAGTCACGTTTATGTTGGGTATTGAGTTTGCAGAACAACCAGAGTAAAAACACTAAGCCACAACATAGTGCTGGGTTTAACATTCCAACCCCCACCCAATCTTAAAGTAAGAAAAGGCAGAAGAAACCCAGGGTAATAAGCCATCTGTATGAATCCACTCAAGTAGAATTAGTGGTCATCCTAGGGACTCTTCAAGTGGTAGCAGGTGTATCTGTTGAAAGATCATCTTCAGCTGTCACCAGCTTTTTCGCGTGAGGCGCTCGGTACCCAGAATGGATTGTTTTTTCTTCCTGTGGGAAAACCAAGACAGCTCCCCTGGATCTTATTAAGATAGGATCCGGGACTTTCCATTGACCAGTTAAGACATCCTTCCATTTGATCATTTCCTTGGGCCTATTAGGCCCTAAGCAGTGGAGATCAGGAGCCGAATGGGCTTGACTGTCCAAATTAAAAAAATTGAGTGTGAAGAGTGCCAAGGAAACGTTCCCTCGTGGCACTGAGGGCAGAGCCTCCTGGACCCTCCCTTTTGTTTTATTAAGTAGGATTTTAGGGTGCGGTGATCATGTTTAATAATACCCTGAGTTTGAGGGTTATATGGGAGATAAGATTTTCAGTTTTCCTGTATTCCTAACTGAGCGAGCAACACACATGTGATTCCGTTTAAAAGTAGTAGGGCTGCCAGGGCCAGGGCTGTCAGAATCAGGGCCAGGGCTGTCAGGATCAGGGCCAGGGCTGTCAGGGCCAGGGCGAGGGATGTCAGGACCAGGGCCAGAGCTGTCAGTGCCAGGACCAGTGCTGTAAGTGTCAGGGCCAGGTCTGTCAGGGTTAGGGTTAGGGTCAGGGTCAGGGTCAGGGTCAGGGTCATGGTTAGGGTTAGTGCTAGGGCTAGGGCTGGGGCTGGGGCAGGAGGCTAGGGCTGGAGCTAGGGGGCTAGGGGCTAGGGGAGGGCTAGGGGTCTAGGAGGCTATGGTTGGGGCTAGGGGGCTAGGGGGCTAGGGCTAGGGGGCTAGGGCTAAGGGCTAGGGGGCTAGGGCTGGGGCTAGGACTAGGACTAGGGCTAGGTGGGTAGGGCTAGGGCTAGGGGGCTAGGGCTAGGGGGCTAGGGAACTAGGGGGCTAGGGATAGGGCTAGGGGGCTAGGGCTTGGGCTAGGGGGATAGGGCTAGGGTTAGGGTTAGGGGTTAGGTTTAGGGTTAGGAGGTCAAGGGTTAGGGTCAAGGGTCAGGGCCAAGGCCAGGGTCAGGACTCCAGGACCAGGGCCCAGGGCCGCCAGGGCTGCCAGGGCCAGGGCTGTCAGGGCCAGGGCCAGGGCTGTCAGGGTCAGGGCCAGGGCTGTCAGGGTCAGGGTCAGGGCTCTCAGGGTCAGGGTCAGGGCTGTCAGGGACAGGGTCAGGGCTGTCAGGGTCAGGGTTAGGGTTAGACGGTTAGGGTTAGGGTTAGCGTTAGGGTTAGGGTTAGGGTTGGGGTTGGGGCTAGTTAGGGGTTCAAGGGGTTATGTTTAGTGTTAGGGTTAGGGTTAGGGTTAGGGCTAGGGCCTGGGCCAGGGCCAGGGTTAGGGATAAAGGCTGACAGGCCCAGGGCCATTAGGGCTATCAGGGGTTAGGCCCAGGGCTGCCAGGGTTTAGGGCTGTCAGAGTCAGGGCCAGGGCTGTCAGGATTAGGGCCAGGGCTGTCAGGGCCAGGGCCAGGGCTGGGGTTAGGGCCAGGGCCAGTGCTTATAAGTTAGGGTTAGGTCTATTAGGGGTTAGGGTTAGGGTTAGGCATTTAGTGTTAGGGTTAGGGTTAGGGGGTTAGGGTTAGGGTTAGGGTTAAGGTTTAGGGTCAGGGTCAGGGTCAGGGTCAGGGTTAGGGTAAGGGCTAGGGCTAGGGCTGGGGCTGGGGCTGGGGCTGGAGGCTAAGGCTGGAGCTAGGGGGCTAGGGGGCTAGGGATAGGGGGCTAGGGATAGGGGCTAGGGGGCTAGGGCTGAGGCTATGACTAGGACTAGGGCTAGGGGGCTAGGGCTGGGGCTGGGTGGACTAGGGCTGGGGCTGGGGCTGGGGGGCTGAGGCTAGGGGCTAGGGGCTGGGGGGCTAGGGCTGGGGCTAGGCTGGGAACTGGGGCTAGGGCTGGGGCTAGGGGCTTGGGCTGGGGCTAGGGGGCTAGTGCTAGGGGGCTAGGACTAGGGCTAGGGACTAGGGGCTAGGGGCTAGGGGCTAGGGGCTAGGGGCTAGGAGGTTAAGGCTAGGGTGCTAGGGGATAGGGCTAGGGGCTAGGGCAAGGGTGTTGGGCTAGTGGGCTAGGGCTAGGGGGCTAGGGCTATGATTAGGGTTACGGGTTAGTGTTAGGTTTAGGGGTCAAGGGTTAGGGTCAAGGGTCAGGGCCAGAGTCAGGGTCAGGACTAGGACCAGGGCCATGCCAGGCCAGGGCTGCCAGGGCCAGGGCTGCCAGGGCCAGGACCAGGGCTGTCAGGGCCAGGGCCAGGGCTGTCAGGGTCAGGGCCAGGGCTGTCAGGGACAGGGTCAGTGCTGTCAGGGGCTGGGTCAGGGCTGTCAGGTTAGGGTTAGGGTTAGGGATTAGGGATAGGGTTAGGGGTTAGGGGTTAGGGGTTAGGGTTAGGGGTTAAGGTTAGGGTCAAGGGTCAAGGTCCAGGTTAGGGCCAGTGCTGCTAGGGCCAGGGCCAGGGCCAGGTGAGAGGGATAGGGCTGCCAGGCCCAGGGCCATTTAAAATATCTTGGGCCACGCCCAGGGCTGCCAGGGCCAGGGCTGTCAGAGTCAGGGCCAGGGCTGTCAGGATTAGGATTAGGGGCTGTTAGGGCCAGGGCCAGGGCTGTCAGGGCCAGGGCCAGGGATGTTTGGGCCAGGGCCAGTGCTGTCAGTGTCAGGGCCAGGTCTATCAGGGATTAGGGTTAGGGTTAGGGGTTTAAGGTCAGGGTCAGGGTCAGGGTTATGCGTTAGGGCCTAGGGCTAGGGGCTAGGGCTGGGGCTGGGGCTGGGGCTGGAGGCTAAGGCTGGAGCTAGGGGCTAGGGGCTATGGCTATGGCTAGGGGCTTGGAGGCTATGGTTGTGGCTAGGGGCTAGGGGCTGGGGCTAGGACTAGGACTAGGGCTAATGGCTGGGGCTAGGGCTGGGGATAGGACTAGGAATAGGGGACTGGGGGCTAGGGCTGGGGCTAGGGCTGGGGGGGCTGGGGCTAGGGGGGGCTGGGGCTGGGCTGGGGCTGGGGGCTAGTGCTAGGGGCTAGGACTATGGCTAGGACTAGGGGGCTAGGGATAGGGGGGCTAGGGGGCTAGGGTGCTAGGAGGCTAGGGCTAGGGCTTAGACTAGGGGGCGAGGGATAGGGGAGCTAGGGGGCTAGGGGGCTAGGAGGCTAGGGCTAGCAGGCTAAGGCTAGGGGGCTAGGGCTAGGGTTAGGGTTAGGGGTTAGGTTTAGGGTTAGGGGGTCAAGGGTTAGGGTCAAGGGTCAGGGCCAAGGCCAGGGTCAAAACCATGACCAGGGCCGCCAGGGCCAGGGCCAGGGCTGCCAGGGCCAGGGCTGTCAAGGCCAGGGCCAGGGCTGTCAGGGTCAGGGCCAGGGCTGTCAGGGTCAGGGTCAATGCTGTCAGGGTCAGGGTCAGGGCTGTCAGTGTGAGGGTTAGAGTTAGTGGGTTAGGGTTAGGGTTAGCTTTAGGGATAGGGTTAGGGTTAGGGTTGGGGTTGGGGTTAGGGTTAGGGGTTAGGGTTGGGGTTATGGTTAGTGTTAGGGTTAGGGTTAGGGATAGGTGTTAGTGGTTAAGGTTAGGGTTAGGGATAGGGGTTAGGTTTAGGGGTTAGGGTTGGGTTTGGGGTTGGGGTTGGGGTTAGGGATAGGGTTAGGGTTAGGGTTAAAATTAGAGTTAGGGTTAGGGTTAGGAGTTAGGGGTTAGGTTTAGGGTTAGGGATAGGGTTAGTGTTAGGGCTTAGGGTTATAGTTATGGTTTGTGTTAGGGTTAGGATTAGGGAGTCAGGGTTAGGGTTAGGCGGTTAGTGTTAGGGTTAGGGTTAGGGAGTTAGGGTTAGGGTTAGGGGTTAGGTTTAGGGTCAGTTTCAGGGTCAGTGTTATGGTTAGGGCTAGGGCTAGGGCTAGGACTGGGGCTGGGGTTGGGGCTGGAGGCTAAGGCTGGAGCTAGGGGGCTAGGGGGCTAGGGCTAGGGAATGGGGCTAGGAGGCTAGGGCTGAGGCTAGGGGGTTAGGGCTGGGGCTAGGACTAGGACTAGGGCTGGGGCTGGGGGCTAGGGGCTGGGGCTAGGGGGCTGGGGCTAGGGGACTGGGGCTGGGGCTGGGGGCTAGGGCTGGGGCTAGGGGGATAGGGCTAGGGGGCTAGGGCTGGGGCTAAGGGGCTAGTGCTAGGGGGCTAGGACTAGGGCTAGGACTAGGGTGCTAGGGATAGGGGCCTAGGGGGCTAGGGGGCTAGGGGGGTTAGGAGGCTAGGGCTAGCAGGCTAGGGCTAGGGGCCTAGGTCTAGGGTTAGGGTTTGGGGTTAGGTTTAGGGTTAGGGGGTCAAGGTTTAGGGTCAAGGGTCAGGGCCAGGGCAATGGGTAAAAACCAGGACCAGGGCCGCCAGGGCCAGGGCCAGGGCTCCCAGGGCCAGGGCTGTCAGGGCCAGGGCCAGGGCTGTCAGGGCCAGGGCCAGGGCTGTCAGGGTCAGGGCCAGGGCTGTCAGGGTTAGGGTCAGTGCTGTCAGGGTCAGGGTCAGGGCTGTCAGTGTGAGGGTTAGGGTTAGAGGGTTAGGGTTAGGGTTAGGGTTAGCATTAGGGATAGGGTTAGGGTTAGGGTTGGGGTTGGGGTTAGGGTTAGGAGTTGGGGTTGGGGTTATGGTTAGTGTTAGGGTTAGGTGTTAGGGGTTAAGGTTAGGGTTAGGGATAGGGTTAGGGTTAGGGGTTAGTGTTGGGGTTGGGGTTAGGGGTTAGGGTTGAGGTTAGGGGTTAAAATTAAAAATAATGTAGGGTTAAATTAGGGTTAGGGTTAAAAGGTTAGGGTTAGGGTTAGGGTTAAAGATAGGGTTAGTGTTAGGGTTAGGGGTTAGGGTTATGGTTATAATTAGTGTTAGGGTTAGGGTTAGGGCTTTAAATTAAAATTAGGGTTAGGTTAAATTAGTGTTAGGGTTAGGGTTAGGGTTAGGGTTAGGGTTAGGGTTAGGGTTAAAATTAAAGGGGGTTAGGGTTAGGGTCAGGGTCAGGGTTAGGGTTAGGGCAAGGCTAGGGCTAGGTCTGGGGCTGCGGCTGGTGCTGGAGGCTAAGGCTGGAGCTAGGGGGCTAGGGGGCTAGGGCTAGGGAAGGGGGCTAGGAGGCTAGGGCTGGGGCTAGGGGGCTAGGGCTGGGGCTAGGACTAGGACTAGGGCTAGGGGGCTAGGGCTAGGGCTAGGGGGCTAGGGCTAGGGGGCTAGGGGCCTGGGGGCTAGGGCTAGGGGCTAAGGCTGGGGCTAGGGAGATAGGAGACTAGGAGGCTAGGGCTAGGGGGCTAGGGCTAGGCCTAGGGCACAAGGGGGGGATAGGGGCTAGGGCTGGGGCTGGGGCTGGGGCTAGGGCTGGGGATGGGGATAGGGCTAGGGGCTCAGGCTAGGGCTGAGGCTAGGGCTAGGGGTCTAGGGCTGGGGCTAGGGCTAGGGCTAGGGCTAGGGGGCTGGGGCTGGGGCTAGGGGGCTACTGCTTGGGTGCTAGTACTAGGGCTAGTACTAGGGGGCTAGGGATAGGGGGGCTAGGGGGCTAGGGGCTAGGCGGCTAGGGCTAGGGGGCTAGGGCTAGGGCTAGGGGGCTAGGGCAAGGAAGGGGGTTGGGCTTGCAGGCTAGGGCTAGGGGCTAGGGCTAGGGTTAGGGTTAGGGGTTAGTGTTAGGGTTAGGGGGTCAAGTGTTAGGGTCAAGGGTCAGGGCCAGGGTCAGGGTCAGGGCCAAGACCAGGGCCGCCAGGGCCAGGGCCATAGCTGCCAGGGCCAGGACTAGGGCTGCCAGGGCCAGGGCCAGGTCTGTCAGGGCCAGGGCCAGGGATGTCAGGGCCAGGACTAGGGCTGCCAGGGCCAGGACCAGGTCTGTCAGGGCCAGGGCCAGGGATGTCAGGGTCAGGGTAAGGGCTGTCAAGGTTAGGGTTAGGGTTAGGGGTTAGGGGTTAGAAATAGGGGTTAGGGTTAGGGGGTCAAAGGTTAGGGTCAAGTGTCAAAGGCCAGGGCCATGGCCAGGGCTGCCAGGGCCAGGGCCAGGGAGAGGGCCGCAAGGGCTGACAGGGCCAGGGCCGTCAAGGCTATCAGGTCCACGGCCAGAGCTGCCAGGGCCAGGAATGTTAGAGTCACGGCCAGGGCTGTCAGGATCAGGGCCATGGCTGTCATGGCCAGGGCCAGGGTTGTCAGGGCCAGGGCCAGGGCTGTCACAGCTAGGGCCAGGGTTGTCAGGGCCAGGGCCAGGGCTTTCAGGGCCAGGGCCAGGCCTGTCAGGGGCAGGGCCAGGGCTGTCAGTGTCAGGGCCAGGTTTGTCAGGCTTAGGGTTAGGGTTAGGGTTAGGGTTAGGGTTAGGGTTAGGGGTTAGGGTTAGGGTTAGGGTTCGGGTTAGGGTTAGCGTTTGGGTTAGGGTTAGGGTTAGAGGTTAGGGTTAGGGTTAGAGGTGAGGACCAGGGTTAGTGATAGGGTTAGGGTTAGGGAGGTTTAGGGTTAGGGGTTTAAAGTTAGGGTTAGTGTTAGGGTTAGGGTTAGGGTTAGGGTTAGAGTTAGGGTTAGAGGTTAGGGTTAGGGTTAGGGTTAGGTTAAAGTTTGGGGTTGGGGTTGGGTTTGGGTTGGGGTTAGGGTTAGGGTTAGGGGTTAGGGGTTAGGGTTAGGGGTTAGGAGTTAAAATTAGATTTAAACATAGGGTTAGGGTTAGGGGAAGGTTAGGGTTAAAATTAGGGAATTCTGATTTAAATTAGGGTTAGGGTTTGGGTTCAGGGTCAGGGTCAGGGTCAGGGTCAGGGTCAGGGTTAGCGTTGGGGGGTTAAGGTTAGTGTTAGGGGTCAGGGTTAGGGTTAGGTGTTAAAGTCAGGGTTAGGGTTAGGGTTAGGGTGTTAAGGTTAGGTTTAGGGTTAGGGTTAGGGCGTTAGGGTTAGGGATAGGGTTGGGGTTATGGTTAGGGGGTTAGGGTTAGGGTTAGGGTGTTAGAGTTAAGGTTAGGGTTAGGGTCAGGGTCAGGTTCAGGGTCAAGTTTAGGGTTAGGGCTAGGGCTAGGGCTAAGGCTAGGGCTAGGGCTAGGGCTAGGGCTGGGGCTGGGGATGGGGTTGGAGGCTAGGGCTTTAGCTAGGTGGCTAGGAGGCTAGGGCTAGCGCTAGGGGTCTAGGAGGCTAGGGCTTGGGCTATGGGGCTGGGGGCTAGGGCTAGAAAGCTATGGCTAGGGGCTAGGGGGCTAGGGCTGGGGCTAGGAATAGGACTATGGCTAGGGGGCTAGGGCTAGGGGACTAGGGGGCTAGGAGGCTAGGGCTAGGCCTAGGGGGCTAGGGCTGGGGCTAATGGGCTAGGTCCAGGGCTGAGGCTAGAGGGCTAGGGGGCTAGGGCTGGGGCTATGGCTAGGGGGCTAGGGCTGGGTCTAGGGGGCTAGTGCTAGGGGACTAGGACTAGGGCTAGGAATAGGGGGCTAGGGCTAGGAGGGCTAGGGGGCTATGGGGCTAGGAGGCTTGGGCTCGGGGGCTAGGGGTAGGGCTAGGGGGCTAGGGCAAGAGGATTGGGCTAGCGGGCTAGGGCTAGGGGACTAGAGCTAGAGTTAGGGTTAGGGGTTAGGGTTAGGGTTAAGGGGTCAAGGGTTAGGGTCAAGGGTCAGGACCAGGGTCAGGGTCAGGGCCAGAACCAGTGCCGCCAAGGCCAGGGACAGGGCTGCCATTACCAGGACCAGGGCTGCCAGGGCCAAGGCCAAGGCAGTCAGGGCCAGGGCCAGGGCTGTCAGGGTCAGGGCCAGGGCTGTCAGAGTGTTGGAAGCCGCGTGATTCGTCTGGCTGGCAGAAACGCACGTGGGCACAAGGGTCCTTCCACAACAAGCCTTTATTACAGTGAATCGATGAAAGGAGGAGAGGAGAGCGGGCCCGGCCACCTCGCGGGCGCGGGCGTCGCTCACATTGGCCGACAGACACAGAGGCTTCACGCGAGCCGCGGCCAGGGCAGGCAAGCCCCGGAAGGCGAGATTGGGATGAGGAGAGGGAGGAGAGCGCCAGGGCCCAGAAGTGGCGCTGTTTATATAAGCCCTGGTCGCACCTAAGTGACATGTCAATACCCTGACTGGCTGCTCACTCTTTACCCCGCCTGATGACTCGGGCCCAGCGTGCTTAGCATACTTACGCAATTTGCGCAACCGGCGCATGCGTAATGGAGGTTTTTTTTTTTACAGTTTTGAGGGCAAAATGTCAGCGCCACCTAGTGGCGTCTGAGTCTCAGCTCTCCACATCACCCTTTTGTTTTAATAAATGAAAACTGCCTTAAAGCCTATAAGCGTGGCATAAGCGAGCTCCTTCTTTGGGGAGTAAGCGATCAAGAGATTCAGACTACTTCCTTACCCCACCAGGTGCAATGGAGACAAGTCCTCTGGGTGCAGGGGCTAATGGAGAAGATTAAAAAAGGAGGTGAAACCCATTCCCGTGCAATGGAATAAAATTCCAGGGAGTGCAAGGGCTGTCATCCTCCTATCTAGGTACCATAGCCGCTTAGGCAAAGGCAACATTGACTTGGATCACTCATCGACTCAGGGCAATGGGTAAAACCCCTGAGGTGCATCGACTGAGTGTCACAGTCTGTTTTAATTTTTTAACATGGATAACCAAATTTTGGGAGATGATCCTTGTTTCAAGGCCACAAGTGTTTGCACGATCGCGACCTAGTCACGTTTATTTTGGGTATTGAGTTTGCAGAACAACCAGAGTAAAAACACTAAGCCACAACATAGTGCTGCACCAAACATTCCAACCCCCACCCAATCTTAAAGTAAGAAAAGGCAGAAGAAACCCAGGGTAATAAGCCATCTGTGGGCTATGAATCCACTCAAGTAGAATTAGTGGTCATCCTCGCCGCCCTTGACTCTTCAAGTGGTAGCAGGTGTATCTGTTGAAAGATCATCTTCAGCTGTCACCAGCTTTCGCGTGAGGCGCTCCGGTACCCAGAATGGATTGTTTTCTTCCTGTGGGAAAACACAGACAGCTCCCCTGGATCTTATTAAGATAGGATCCGGGACTTTCCATTGACCAGTTAAGACATCCTTCCATTTGATCATTTCCTTGGGCCTATTAGGCCCTAAGCAGTGGAGATCAGCCACCGAATGGCTTTGACTGTCCAAATTCAAAAAATTGAGTGTGAAGAGTGCCAAGGAAACGTTCCCTCGTGGCACTGAGGGCAGAGCCTCCTGGACTCTCCCTTTTGTTTTATTAAGTAGGATTTTAGGGTGCGGTGAGCATGTTTAATAATACCCTGACTTTGAGGGTTATATGGGAGACACGTTAGATGGGTCACTTTTATTGGATGACAAAACTGTCCAAATTTTTGAGAAGTATAGGCCGGCCCATTGACAGTTTTTAGAATTTTGGGCTTTCCCCAGGCACTCCATGCCTCTAGGCAATGTTGAATAACATGGGCTGCCTTTTCTCCTGTCAGGGGAGAAGGAAACACAACTCCAGAGCAAGTATCAACAGAAACATGCAAATATTGAAGTTTACCAAACAATGAAATGTGAGTAACATCCATCTGCCACACTTGTAGTGGATGGATTCCTCTGGGATTAATCCCAACATGAGGCATAGGTAAGAACTGACAACAATTTTGACATTGGGTAACAATATCTCTAGCTTCTTTTCTAGTTATCTCAAATCGATGACACAATGTCTCTGCTGTAACATGAAAACCTTTATGAAACTCCTTAGCCAATTCTAAATTTGAAAATTTGAATTAATGTTAGGGTTAGGGTTAGGGTTAGGGTTAGTTAGTTAGGGTTAGGGTTAGGGTTAGGGTTAGTTAGGCTTAGGGGTTGGGGTTAGGGTTGGGGTTTAGGGTTAGGGTGAGTTAGGTTAAAGGGTTAGGGTTAGTGTTAAGGTTAGGGTTAGGTTTAGGTTTAGGGTTAGGGTTAGGGGTTAGGGTTAGGGTTAGGGTTAGAGTTAGGGGTGTTAGTGTTAGGGTTAGGGTTAGGTTTAGGGTTAGGGTTAGGGTTAGGGGTTAGGGTTAGGTTAAGGGGTCAGGGTCAGGGTTAGGGTAAGGGGTTTAGGGTTAGGGTTAGGGGTTAGGGTCAGGGTTAGGGGTTAAATTCAGGGTTAGGGTTAGGGTTACCCTGTTAGGGTTAGGGTTAGGGTTAGGGGGTTAGGGTTAGGGTTGTGTTTATGTTTAGGGTCAGGGTCAGATTCACGGTCAGGGTTAGGGTTAGGGCTATGGCTATGGCTAGGGCTGGGGCAGGGGCTGGGGCTGGAGGCTAGGGCTGGAGCTAGGTGCTAGGGGGCTAGGGCTAGGGCTAGGGCTAGGGTGCTAGGAGGCTAGGGCTGGGGCTAGGGGGCTGGGGACTAGGGCTAGGGGTCTAGGGCTAGGGGCTAGGGGGCTAAGGCATGGGCTAGTACTAGGACTAGGTCTAGGGGGCTAGGGCTATGGCTAGGGGACTATGGCTATGACTAGGGGGCTATGGCTAGGGGGCTAGGGACTAGGGGGCTAGGGCTAGGGCTATGGGGCTTTGGCTGGGGCTAGGGGGATAGGGCTGGGGGGGGGATGGGGCTGGGCTGAGCCTGGGGCTAGGGGCTATGGCTGGGGTTACAGCTAGGGCTAGGGATGGGGGGCTGAGGCCTAGTGCTAGGGTCTTGGGCTGGGGCTGGGGAATAGTGCTGGGGCTAAGACTATGCTTGGACTAGGGGCTAGGGCTAGGGGGCTAGGGGGCTAGGTGGCTAGGAGGCTAGGGCTAGGGGGCTAGGGGCTAGGGCTAGGGGCTAGGGCTAGGGTTAGGGTTAGGGGTTAGTGTTAGGGTTAGGGGGTCATGGGTTAGTGTCAAGGGTCAGGGCTAGGGTCAGGGTCAGGGCCAGGACCAGGGCCGCAAGGGACAGGGCCAGGGTTGTCAGGGCCAGGACCAGGGCTGCCAGGTCCAGGGCCAGGGCTGTCAGTGCCAGGGCCAGGGCTGTCAGAGTCAGGACCAGGGCTGTCAGGGTCAGGGTCAGTGCTGTCAGGGTCAGGGTCAGGGTCAGGACTGTCAGTGTTAGGGTTAAGGTTAGGGTTAGGGTTAGGTGTTAGGTGTTAGGGTTAGGGTTAGGGTTAGGGGTTAGGGTTAGGGTTAGGTTTAGGGTTAGGGTTAGGGTTAGGGGTCAGGGTCATGGTCATGGTCAGGGTCAGGATCAGGGTCAGCGTTTGGGGGGGTTAGTTTTAGGGTTAGTGGTTAGTGTCAGGGTTAGGGGTTAAAGTCAGGGTTAGGGTTAGGGTTAGGGGTTTAGGTTTAGGGTTAGGGTTAGGGTTAGGGTGTTAGAGTTAGGGTTTGGGGTTAGGGTTAGGGTCAGGTCAGGGTCAGGGTCAGGGTCAGGGTTAGGGCTAGGGTTGGGGCTGGGGCTGGGGGCTGGGGGCTGGGCTGGGGCTGGAGCTAGGGGCTGGGGGTAGGGGTTAGGGCTAGGGAGCTAGGGGGCTGGGGCTGGGGCTAGGACTAGGACTAGGGCTAGGCGGCTAGGGCTATGGCTAGGGGGCTATGGCTAGGGGGCTAGGGGAGTAGGGGGCTAGGGCTAAGGCTAGGGGGCTAGGGATGGGGCTAAGGAGATAGGACTAGGGAGGTAGGGCTAGGGCTGAGACTAGGGGGCTAGGGGGCTAGGGATGGGGCTTGGGCTAGCGCTAGGGCTAGGGGGCTAGGGCTAGGGCTAGGGGGCTAGGGTTGGATCTAGGGGGCTAGTGCTAGGGGAATAGGACTAGGGCTAGGACTAGGGGGCTCGGGCTAGGGTGGCTAGGGGGCTAGGGGTCTTGGAGGCTAGGGCTAGGGGGCTAGGGATAGAGCTAGGGGGCTAGTGCAAGGGGGTTGGGCTAGCGGGCTAGGGCTAGGGGGCTAGGGTTAGGGTTAGGGTTAGGGGTTAGGGTTAGGTTTAGGGGGTCAAGGGTTAGGGTCAAGGGTCCGGGCCAGGGTAAGGGTCAGGGCCAGGACATGGGTCGCCAGGGCCAGGGCCAGGGGTGCCAGGGCCAGGACCAGGGCTGCCAGGGCCAGGGCCAGGGCTGTCAGGGCCAGGGCCAGGGCTGTCAGGGTCAGGGCCAGGGCTTTCAGGGTCAGGGTCAGTGCTGTCAGGGTCAGGGTCAGGGCTGTCAGGGTTAGGGTTAGGGTTAAGGGTTAGCGTTAGGTGTTAGGGTTAGTGGGTCAAACTTTAGGTTCAAGGGTCAAGGGCCAGTGCCAGGGCTGCCAGGGCCAGGGTCAGGGCCAGGGAGAGGGCCGCAAGGGCTCCCAGGGCCAGGGCTGTCAGAGTCAGGGCCAGGGCTGTCAGGATCAGGGCCATGGCTGTCACGGCCAGGGCCAGGGCTGTCAGGGCCAGGGCCAGGGCTGTCAGGGCCAGGGCCAGGTGTGTCAGGGTCAGGGCCAGGTCTGTCAGGGTGTTGGAATCCGTGTGATTGTCTCGCCAGCAGAAATGCACGCGGGCACAAGGGTCCTCCCGCAACAAGCCTTTATTACAGTCAATCCATGAAAGGAGGAGAGTAGAGCGGGCCCTGCCACCTTGCGGGCGCGGCTGTGCTCGCATTGGCCAAAGGACACCACAGCGTCCTGCGGGTCGCGGCCAGGGCAGGCAAGCCCCGGGCGGGGAGAGGGGGAGGAGGAGAGGGAGGAGAGCGCCAGGGCCCAGAAATGGCGCTATTTATATAGGCCCTGGTCGCACCTAAGTGATGTGTCAATACCCTGATTGGCTGCTCCTGATTTACCCCGCCTGTTGACTCCAGCCCAGTGTGCTTAGCGTGCTTATGCAATTTGCTCAACCCGAGCATGCGTATTGGAGGTTTTTTTTTACAGTTTTGAGGGCAAAATGTCAGCGCCACCTAGTGGCATCTGAGTCTCAGCTCTCCACATCCCCCTTTTGTTTTAATAAATGAAAACTGCCTTAAAGCCTATAAGCGTGGCACAAGAGAGCCCTAACCTCAATCAAGCGAGATCCTTCTTTGGGGAGTAAGCGATCAAGAGCTTTAGATCACTTCCTTACCCCACCAGGTGCAATGGAGACTGGGTGCAGGGGCTAAGGGAGAAGATTAAAAAAGGAGGTGACACCCATTCCCATGCAATGGAATAAAATTCCAGGGAGTGCAAAGGCTGTCATCCTCCTATCTAGGTACCATAGCCGCTTAGGCAAAGGCAACATTGACTTGGATCACTCATCGACTCAGGGCAATGGGTAAAACTCCTGAGGTGCATCGACTGAGTGTCACAGTCTGTTTTAATTTTTTAACATGGATAATCAAATTTTTGGAGATGATCCTTGTTTCAAGGCCACAAGTGTTTGTGCGATCGCGACCTAGTCACGTTTATGTTGGGTATTGAGTTTGCAGAACAACCAGAGTAAAAACACTAAGCCACAACATAGTGCTGCACCAAACATTCCACCCCCCACCCAATCTTAAAGTAAGAAAAGCCAGAAGAAACCCAGGGTAATAAGCCATCTGTGGGCGATGAATCCACTCGAGTAGAATTAGTGGTCATCCTCGCCGCCCTTGACTCTTCAAGTGGTAGAAGGTGTATCTGTTGAAAGATCATCTTCAGCTGTCACCAGCTTTCGCGTGTTCTTTTCGTGTTCTTTCGATGGAACCTTGTTTCTGTGCTTTTGTGCCATACAGTGCGATATGACACTTTTCAGTTTTCCTGTATTCCTAATTGAGCGAGCGACACAAATGTGATTCTGTTTAAATGTAGTGCTTTTCAGTTTTCCTGTATTCCTCATTGAGCAAGTGATACACATGTGATTTAGTTTACAAAGTAGTGCTTTACGTTTATGTTCTTTCGTTGGAAACTTGAACAAGTTAGCTTTATTGTTAAAGCTAGGGTTAGCGTTAGTGTAGGGTTAGGTTTTTGGGTTAGGGTTAGGGTTAGGGTTACGGTTAGGGTTAGCGTTTTGTGTTATCGTTAGGGTTAGTGTTAGGGAGTTAGGGTTAGGGTTATATCACTTTTAAGTTTTCCTTTTATAATAATTGAACGGCGACACATATGTGAATTAGTTTACAAAGTTGTGCTTTGCGTTTCTGTTCTTTCGATGGAAACTTGTTTTTGTGCATTACAGTTCGAGATAACACTTTTCAGTTTTCCTGTATTCCTAGTGGAGCAAGTAACACACATGTGATTCCATTTAAAAGTAGTGCTTTGATTTTCTGTTCTTTCGTTGGAAACTTCTTCCTGTGCTGTACACTGCGATATATCAATTTTCAGTTTTCCTGTATTCCTGATTGAGCGAGCAACACACATGTGACTTAGTTTACGAAGTAGTGCTTTGCATTTCTGTTCTTCTGTTGGAAACTTGTTTCTGTGCTGTACAGTGTGATATATCACTTTTCAGTTTCCCTGTATTCCTAATTGAGCAAGTGACACACATGTGATTCCATTTAAAAGTAGTCTTTGCTTTTCTGTTCTTTCGTTCGAAACTTGTTCCTGTGCTGTACAGTGTGATATATCACTTTTCAGGTTTCCTGTATTCTTAATTGAGCGAGTGACACACATGTGATTCAGTTTGCAAAGTAGTGCTTTGCGTTTATGTTCTTTTGTTGGAAACTTGTTCCTGTTAGGAACAATGTAGGGTTAGTGTTAGGGTTAGGGTTATGGTTATGGTTAGGGTTGGGGTTAGGGGTTAGGTTTATGGTTAGGTTTAGGATTAGGATTAGGGTTAGGGTGAGGATTATATGATTTTTCAGTATTCTTTTTATAATAATTGAACATGCGACACATATGTGAATTAGTTTACTAAGTTGTGCTTTGCATTTCTGTTCTTTAGATGGAAACTTGATTCTGTGCTGTACAGTGCGATATATCACTTTTCAGTTTTCCTGTATTCCTAATTGAACGAGAAACACACATGTGATTTAGTTTACAAATTAGTGCTTTGCGTTTCTTTTCTTCTGTTGGCAAGTTATTTCTGTGCTGTACAGTGTCATATATCACATTTTAGTTTTCCTGTTATAATAATTGAACGGGCAACACGTATGTGAATTAGTTTACAAAGTTGTGCTTTGCTTTTCTGTTCTTTTGTTCGAAACATGTTCCTGTGTTGTACAGTCCGATATATGACTTTTCAGGTTTCCTGTATTCCTAATTGAGCAAGTGACACACATGTGATTTAGTTTACAAAGTAGTGCTTTGCGTTTATATTCTTTTGTTGGAAACTTGTTCCTGTTTGGAACAAGTTAGGTTTAGGGTTAGGGTTCGGTTTAGTGTTAGGGTTAGGATAAGGTTAGGGTTAGGGTTAGGGTTCTGAGTTAGGTTTATGTTATGGTTTTTAAGGTTAGGGTTTAGGGTTAGGGTGTATTCCTAATATCACTTTTCAGTTTTCCTGTTATAATAATTGACACACACGTGTGAATTAGTTTACAAAGTAGTGCTTTGCGTTTATATTCTTTTGTTGGAAACTTGTTCTGTTTGGAACAAGTTAGGTTTAACAAGTGTTAGGGTTAGGATAGGGTTAGGGTTATGGTTAGGTTTAGTTAGGTTTAGTGTTATGGTTAGGGTAAGGGTTAGGGTTAGGGTTATATCACTTTTCAGTTTTCCTGGTATAATAATTGAACAAGCGACACGAATGTGAATTAGTTTACAAAGTAGTGCTTTGCGTTTATATTCTTTTGTTGAAACTTGTTCCTGTTTGGAACAAGTTAGGTTTAGTTAGGGTTCAGTTTAGTGTTATGGTTAGGATAGGATTAGTTATGGTTAGGGTTCTGGGGGTTTAGTGTTATGGTTAGTTAGGGTTCTGGGGTTAGGGTTAGGGTTAGGGTTAGGGTTAGGGTTATATCACTTTTCAGTTTTCCTGGTATAATAATTGAACAGGCAACATGAATGTGAATTAGTTTACAAAGTAGTGCTTTGCGTTTCTGTTCTTCTGTTGGAAATTTGTTTCTGTGCTGTAGAGTAAGATATATCACTTTTCAGTTTTCCTGTTATAATAATTGAACGGACGACACGTATGTGAATTAGTTTACAATGTTGTGCTTTGCGTTTCTGTTCTTTGGATGGAAACTTGTTCCTGTGCCGTACAGTGCGAAATAACACTTTTCAGTTTTCCTGTATTCCTAATTGAGCAAGCGACACACATGTGATTTAGTTAACAAAGTAGTGCTTTGCTTTTCTGTTCTTTTGTTTGAAACTTGTTCCTGTGCTGTACAGTGTGATATATCACTTTTCAGTTTTCCTGTATTCCCAATTGAGTGAGCGACACACATGTACTGTAGTTTATAAAGTTGTGCTTTGCTTTTCTGTTCATTTCTTGGAAACTTGTTCCTGTTAGGAACAATTTAAGGTTAGGGTTAGGGTTAGCATTACATTTAGGGTTAGGGTTAGGGTTAGGGTAAGCGTTAGGGTTAGGCTTAGGGTTAGGGTTAGGGGTTAGGGTTATAGTTAGGGTTAGGGTTAGGGTTAGGGTTATATCACTTTACAGTTTTTCTGTTATAATAATTGAAGGGGCGACAGGTATGTGAATTAGTTTATAAAGTTGTGCTTTGTGTTTCTGTTCTTTCGATGAAAACTTTTTTCCGTGCCTTACGGTGCGAGATAACACTTTTCAGTTTTCCTGTATTCCTTATTGAGCGAGCGACACACATGTGATTCCATTTAAAAGTAGTGCTTTTCTTTTCGTTTCTTTCATTGGAAACTAATTCCTGTGCTGTACAATGCGATATATCAATTTTCAGTTTTCCTTTATTCCTAATTGAGCAAGCGACACACATGTGATTCTGTTTAAAAGTAGTGCTTTGCTTTTCTGTTCTTTCGTTCTAAACTTGTTCCTGTGCTGTACAGTGCGATATATCACTTTTCAGTTTTCCTATATTCCTAATTGAGCGAGTGACACTCATGTGATTCCGTTTAACAGTAGGGCTTTGCGTTTCTGTTCTTCTGTTGGAAACTTGTTTCTGTGCTGTACAGTGTGATATATCACTTTTCAGTTTTCCTGTTATAATAATTGAACGGGGGACTCATATGTGAATTAGTTTACAATGGTTTGCTTTGCGTTTCTGTTCTTTTCGATGAAAACTTGTTTCTTTGCCCGTACATTTGATATATAAGCTTTTTTAGTTTTCCTGTATTCCTATTTGAGCGAGTGACACACATGTGATTTAGTTCACAAAATAGTGCTTTGCGTTTCTGTTCTTCTTTTGGAAACTTGTTTCTGTGCTGTACAGTGTGATATATCACTTTTCAGTTTTCCTGTTATAATAAGTGAACAGGCGACACGTATGTGAATTAGTTTACAAATTTGTGCTTTGCGTTTCTGTTCTTTGGATGGAAACTTGCTTCTGTGCTGTATGGTTCGATATATCATTTTTCAGTTTTCTTGTATTCCTAATATTTGAGCGACACACATGTTCTTTAGTTTACAAAATAGTGCTTTTCTTTTCTTTTCTTTTCTTCGGTTCGAAACTTGTTCCTGTGCTGAACAATTTGATATATCACTTTTCAGTTTTTCTGTATTCCTAATTGAGCGAGCATCACACATGTGACTTAGTTTACAAAATAGTTCTTTCCGTTTCTGTTCTTCTGTTGGAAACTTGTTTCTGTGCTGTACAGTGTGATATATCACTTTTCAGTTTTCCTGTTATAATAATTGAACAGGCGACATTATGTGAATTAGTTTACAAAGTTGTGCTTTGCGTTTCTGTTCTTTCGATGGAAACTTGTTTCTGTGCCGTACAGTGCAAGATAACACTTTTCAGTTTTCCTGTATTCCTAATTGAGCAACCGACAAACATGTGATTCTGTTTTAATATAGTTCTTTGCTTTTCTGTTCTTTCGTTAGAAAATTGTTCCTGTGCTGTACAGTGCGTTATATCACTCTTCAGTTTTCCTGTATTCCTAATAGAGCAAGCGACACACATATGATTCTGTTTAAATATAGTGCTTTGCTTTTCTGTTCTTTCCTTAGAAAATTGTTCCTGTGCTGTACAGTGCGTTATATCACTTTTCAGTTTTCCTGTATTCCTAATTGAGCGAGTGACACAAATGTGACTTAGTTTACAAAGTTGTGCTTTGCGTTTATGTTCTTTTGTTGGAAATTTGTTCCTTTTAAGAACAAGTTAGCATTAGGGTTAGGGTTAGGGTTAGGGTTAGGGGTTAGGGGTAGGGTTAGTGTTAGGTTTAGTTTTAGGGGGTTAGGGTTTTGGTTATGGTTAGGTTTAGGGTTATATCACTTTTCAGTTTTCCTGTCATAATAATTGAACAGGCGACACGTATGTGAATTAATTTAAAAAGTTGTGCATTGTGTTTCTGTTCTTTCGATGATAACTTGTTTCTTTGCAGTAGAGTTCAATACATCACTTTTCAGTTTTCCTATATTCCTAATTGAGCGAGCGACACACATGTGATTTACTTTACAAAGTAGTGCTTTGCGTTTCTGTTCTTGTGTTAGAAACTTGTTTCTGTGCTGTACAGTGGGATATATCACTTTTATTTTTCCTGTTATAATAATTGAACGGGACACACGTATGTGAATTAGTTTACAATGTTGTGGTTTTCGTTTCTGTTCTTTCTTTCTTTCTTTTTTTTAACCACGTTTATAGCAGCTTTATTTGTAATAGCCGGAACCTGGAAACAACCCAGATGTCCATCAATGGAGGAATGGGTACAGAAATTGTGGTATTTTTATACAATGGAATACTACTCAGCAAACAAAAGGAGAAATCATGAAATTTGCAGGGAAATGGTGGGATCTAGAAAGATCATTCTGAGGAAATAACTCATATTTTTAATGTTTCATATTTTTAAAAATTAATCTACCTTATGCAGTCACTGGCTACAACCATTCAATACTTTTGAGATGTGTTCTCATTTTAACTTTTCATTCTCTAATTTATCCCTTAAATGAATCCAATTTACAAGTCAGATTGAAAACAATTTTCCGAAGCCTGCCTCTAGCATTCTTATCTCATTATCATACCTATTTTACATGCTGTCACTACAATTTTCTCAAAGCCTAACTCTGTCATGTTAATATTTATTAATACATGCAGATCATCATGAAAATCTGAGTAGGTGAAATACATATTTTCATATTCCACTAATAATATTGTTTTACTTCATAAATATTTACTGAAATATAGATACACATGTTTGCATGATATATATATATATATCTTGTCACAATGCCATGTAATTATGAGTATACTGGGCAGTGATCTAAAGTACTCAAATTTTAAGTTCTGAAACTTAGTTGGATATAACTTTACCATCCTGTGTACAACTCAAATATTAAATTATAGTATTGGAGTATCCATGGCTCACTGTAAGAGGTCAGAGCATAGTAGTATTATCTATGTGTTTGATATCAACATCTAAAAATGGAAAGCTATGCTTCTGATTGGTTGTGTTTCTATTCATTCACTTAACTCACATTTATTAAAATTTGACCGTGAATAATGTCAATATTTTAACCTTACCAAAGTAAAATATTTTTAAAATCTTCTGGAACTTATTAGAAGATCATAATATGCTACATAGAAAATTTTAGATGACAATGTGGGTTTTGCATTTTAGTCTGTTATATGGTGGTTTATATTTATTGAATTATATACATTGAATTATCCCTAAATTTCTCAGATGAAGCCTAGTTGATCATGATGGTTGATGTTTTTGATGTGTTTCTGAATTTTTTTTTATCTTTTATCATTTTTTTTCAATGCAGTTTATTCAGGAACCTTGAACAATCATCTGACCCTGGGGAAAGCCAGCCCACTTTAAATAGCCTCTGGGTAGCCAACCCCAGCATGCCACTTGGGCAATGCAGATAGGTCCACATACATGGAAGCAAGCCAGATCCTCAGCCTTAGCCAAATGTGGAGTTTTTTGTGACAGAGAGCACTCACCATGGGGAAGGTGGAAGGCGGAAACCAGCTCCATCTTTCAGGCGCGGCATTACACAGCTCTCTACAGTTCCCCCTTTTTGTTTTGGACACATCAGGCAAGAGTAGAGGTCTGATCTCTGATATTAGAAATAAATTGGGACTTTGTACTGATTTTCATTTAGGTGTCATCCACCCAAAGACCATCAGACTCGTCTGATACCTTTTTCTCAGAGGCGGGACCTGGGGCATCAACCGGCATGCAATCAGACATGCTCTTCTCTGGGTCCAAGGTGGCTGACCTTGAGTGCAGTGCTTAGCCTCGCATCCTGAGCATAACATTTTAGCTTTTTATGGTAGCCAACCATGCTTGAGGAAACTGTCCTGCTTTAATGCCTGTAAGGCCTGAATGGTCATGGCTGCATTACGCTGTTGTGAGACTCTAATCTTGCATATATACCACAGGTAAACCAAGGTGACCACACCAGAAGGCCTGCTAACGCTCCCATGCCTGCCCATTCCTTCAGATGATTCATGGCTGCAGCCATCCATGATGATAATCCTGTGGCTAGTCCTGCGTCCACTCTGGTAGAATTTACCATGACAATGGCCACTCTCAGCTGGTCCATCGTAGTATCGAATTCTCAGTCAATTACCAAAAATATTGCTGACAATTTTTTAGACAGATTTGCAACACAGGAAAATTCTCATGTTGTATGTTAGTGACACAAAGTCCAGCATACTTTCATTGACAGCCAAGTTGAGCAATTTGCCATAGGGTATCAATTTGCTCCTGCACGAGGTCAAACCTCTGATTGAATACCATCAAACCTCCTTTTAGTTGAGCATTAATTCCTTTTTGTACATCTAAGGCATGAGCTACATTGGCTAAAGGGTTATTCAGGGTCTGAGCAGTCTGCCCAGTATGACTCATGGCTAATGCCCCGGTGGTAGCTCCAACAGCTGCCAATGAAATGGTAGTAACAATGGTGGCTGTAGTTCTAAGATCCCTTTTCTGTCTGAAGAGAGTCATAGCGTGAGGGCATCAATGGGCACAGGCTCCAAGCAAGGCTTGCTTTTTTAGCCCAATGCTGTAATGCTAGTAAATTTACTAGCTGGTTACTCACATGTGTTATATCTCTTTTCAGTTTTCTGTATTCCTAATTGAGCGAGTGGCACACATGTGATTTAGTTTACAAAGTAGTGCTTTGCATTTCTTTTCTTTCGTTGGAAACTTATTCCTGTTAGGAACAAGTTAGGGTTAGGATTAGGGTTAGGGCTAGGTTTAGGGTTAGGGTTAGGGTTAGGGTTAGCGTTAGGGGAGGTTTAGGGTTAGGGTGGGGTTAGGGTTAGGGTTAGTGTTAGGGTTAGGGTTAGGGGCTTAGGGTTAGGGTTAGGGTTATATCACTTTTCAGTTTTCCTGTCATAATAATTGAACAAGAGACACGAATGTGAATTAGTTTACAAAGTTGTGCTTTGCGTTTCTGTTCTTTTGATGAAAAATCGTTTCTCTTCCATACATTTCAATTTATCACTTTTCAGTTTCCCTGTATTCCTAATTGAGTGAGCGACACACATGTGATTTAGTTTACAAAGTAGTGCTTTGCCTTTCTGTTCTTCTGTTGGAAACTTGTTTCTGTGCTGTACAGTGTGATATATCACTTTTCAGTTTTCCTGTTATAATAATTGAATGGGCGATAGGTATGTGAATTAGTTTACAAAGTTGTGCTTTGCGTTTCTGTTTTTTCGATGGAAACTTGTTCCTGTGCTATACAGTTGGATATATCACTTTTCAGTTTTCCTGTTATAATAATTGAATGGGCGAAACGTATGTGAGTTAGTTTAAAAAGTTGTTCTTTGCATTTCTCTTCTTTCGTTCGAAACTTGTTCCTGTGCTGTACAGTGCGTTATATCACTTTTAAGTTTTCCTGTATTCCTAATTGAGCAAGTGGCACACATTTGATTTAGTTTACAAAGTAGTGCTTTGCGTTTATGTTCTTTCATTGGAAACTTGTTCCTGTTAGAAACAAGTTATGGTAGGATTCTGATTATGGTTATGGTTATGGTTAGGGTTAGGGGCTTAGGGTTAGGGTTAGGGTTAGGGTTTTGGTTAGGGTTCGGGGCTTAGGGGGTTAGGGTTAGGTTTATATCACTTTTCAGTTTTCCTGTTATAATAATTGAAGGGGCGACAGGTGTGTGGATTAGTTTACAAAGTTGTGCTTTGCGTTTCTGTTCTTTGGATGGAAACTTGTTTCTGTGCCATACAGTGCGAGATAACACTTTTCAGTTTTCCTGTATTCCTAATTGAGCGAGAGACACACATGTGATTCCGTTTAAAAGTAGTGCTTTGCTTTTCTGTTCTTTTGTTCGAACTTGTTCCTGTGCTGTACTGTGCGTTATATCACTTTTCAGTTTTCCTGTATTCCTAATTAAGCGAGTGGCACACATGTGATTTAGTTTACAAAGTAGTGCTTTGCGTTTCTGTTATTTCCTTAGGAACAAGTTAGGGTTAGGATTAGGGTTAGGATTAGGGTTAGGGTTAGGGTTAGGGTTAGGGTTAGGGTGAGGGTTAGGGTTAGGGTGAGGTTAGGGTTAGGGTAGGGTTAGGGTGAGGGTTAGCGTTAGAGTTAGGGGCTTAGGGTTAGGATTAGGGTTATAACACATTTCAGTTTTCTTGTTATAATAATTGAACAGGTGAAATGAATGTGAAGTAGTTTACAATGTTTTGCTTTGCGTTTCTGTTCTTTCGATGAAAACTTGTTTCTTTGCCGTACATTTCGATTTTTTCGCTTTTCAGTTTCCTTGTATTCCTAATTGAATTAGCGACACACATGTGATTTACTTTACAAATTAGTGCTTTGCGTTTCTGATCTTCTGTTGGAAACTTGTTCCTGTGCTGTACAGTTCGATATATCACTTTTCAGTTTTTCCTGTTATGATAATTGAGCAGGCGACACGTATGTGAATTAGTTTACAAAGTTGTGCTTTTACACTTTTCTGTTCTTTTGATGAAAACTTGTTTCTTTTGCTATAATTTCCATATATAAAGCTTTTCAGTTTCCCTGTATTCCTAATTGAGTGAAGACACACATGTGTTTTAGTTTAGAAAGTATTGCTTTGCATTTCTGTTCTTCTGTTGGAAACTTGTTTCTGTGCTGTACAGTGTGATATATCACTTTTCAGTTTTCCTGTTATAATAATTGAGCAGAGGACACATATGTGAATTAGTTTACAATGTTGTGCTGCGTTTCTGTTCTTTTGATGGAAACGTGTTCCTGTGCTATACAGTTCGATATATCACTTTTCAGTTTGACTGTTATAATAATTGAACGGGTGACACGTGTGTGAATTAGTTTACAAAGTTGTGCTTTGCGTTTCTCTTCTTCCGATGGAAAGTTGTTTCTGTGCCATAAAGTGCGAGATAACACTTTTCAGTTTTCCTGTATTCCTAATGGAAGCGGCGACACACATGTGATTCGTTTAAATGTAGTGCTTTGCTTTTCAGTTCTTTTGTTCGAAACTTGTTCCTGTGGTGTACAGTACATTATATGACTTTTAAGCTTTCCTGTATTCCTAATTGAGCGAGTGGCACACATGTGATTTAGTTTACAAAGTAGTGCTTTGCGTTTATGTTCTTTCATTGGAAACTTGTTCCTGTTAGGAACAAGTTAGGGTTAAATGAGGTTAGGGTTTGGGTTAGGGGGTTAGGGTTATGGTTAGGGTTATATCACTTTTCAGTTTTCCTGTTATAATAATTGAACAGTCGACATGTATGTGAATTAGTTTGCAAATTTGTGGTTTGTGTTTCTGTTCTTTCGATGAATACTTGTTTCTTTGCCGTAAATTTCAATATATCACTTTTCAGATTTCCTGTATTCCTAATTGAGCTAGCAACACACATGTGATTTTGTTTACAAAGAAGAGCTTTGAGTTTCTGTTCTTCTTTTGGAAACTTTTTCAGTGCTGTACAGTGTGATATATCACTATTTAGTTTTCCTTTTATCATAATTGAACGGGAAACACTTATGTGAATTAGTTTACAAAGTTGTGCTTTGCGTTTCTGATCTTTCGATGGAAACTTGTTTCTGTGCCGTACAGTTCCAGATAACACTTTTCAGTTTTCCTGTATTCCTAATTGAGCGAGCAACACACATGTGATTCCGTTTAAAAATAGTGCTTTGCTTTTCTGTTCTTTCGTTGGAAACTTGTTCCTTTTAGGAACAAGTTAGGGTTAGGTTTAGGGTTAGGGTTAGGTTTAGGGGTTAGGTTTAGGGTTAGGGTTATGGTTATTATTATGGTTATGGTTAGGGTTAGGGTTAGGTTTAGGGTTAGGGTTAGGGTTAGGGTTAGGGTTAGGGGTTAGGGTTAGTGTTAGTGTTAGGATTAGGGTTAAAGGGTTAGGGTTACAGGCTTAGGGTTACAGGGTTAGGGTTAGGGTTAGGGTTAGCTTTTTAGGGTTAGGGTTAGGGGTTAGGGTTAGTGTTAGGGTTAGGGTTACAGGGTTAGGTTTACTTTGTTAGGGTTAGGGTTAGGATTAGGGTTATATCACTTTTCAGTTTTCCTGTTATAATAATTGAAAAGGCGACACATATGTGAATTAGTTTACAAAGTTGTGCTTTACATTTCTGTTCTTTCATTGGAAACTTGTTTCTGTGAGGTACAGTGCAAGATATCACTTTTCAGTTTTCCTGTATTCCCTATTTGAGCAGGCGACACACATTTGATTTATTTTCCACTGTTGTGCTTTTCATTTCTGTTCTTTCATTGGAAAATTCTTTCTATGCTCTAAAGTGGGAGATATCACTTTTCAGTTTTCCTGTATTCCTAATTGAGCGGGCGACACAAATGTGATTTAGTTACCAAAGTTGTGCTTTGCCTTTCTATTCTTTTGTTGGAAACTTGTTTCTATGCACTACAGTGGGAGATATCACTTTTCAGTTTTCTTGTATTTCAAATTGAATGGGCTACATACATGTTACTTAGTTTACAAACTTGTGATTTACATTTCTGTTCTTTTTTTGGAATCATCTTTCTGTGCAGTACAGTGGGAGATATCACTTTTTAGTTTTCCTGTATTCCTAATTGAGCGGGCGACACACATGTTAAGTAGTTTGCAAAGTTGTGGTTTACATTTCTGTTCTTTCGTTGGAAACTTGTTAGTGTGAGGTACAATGCGAGATATCACTTTTCAGTTTTCCTGTATTCCTAATTGAACGGGTGACACACATGTGATTTAGTTTCCAAAGTTGTGCTTTGCGTTTCTGTTTTTTATTGGAAACTTCTTTCTCTGCTCTAAAGTGGGAGATATCACTTTTCAGTTTTCCTGTATTCCTAGTAGTGCAGGCGACACACATGTTACTTAGATTACAAAGTTGTTCTTTACATTTCTGTACTTTCGTTGGAAATTTCTTTCTGTGCTCTCAAGTGGGAGATCTCACGTTTCAGTTTTTCTGTATTCCTAATGGAACGGGCGACACAAATGTGATTTAGTTTACAAAGTTTTCCTTTGCCTTTCTATTCTTTTGTTGGAAACTTGTTTCTGTGCACTACTGTGGAGATATCACATTTCAGTTTTCCTGTATTCCTAATTGAGAGCCCTATACACATGTTACTGAGCATACATAGTTGTGCTTTACATTTCTATTCTTTCATTGGAAACTTGTTTCTGTGAGGTACAGTCTGAGATATCACTTTTCAGTTTTACTGTATTCCTAATTGTGCAAGCGACACACATGTTACTTAGTTTACAAAGTTGTGCTTTGCCTTTCTGTTCTTTTGTGGGAAACTTGTTTCTGTGAGGTACAGTCTTGAGATATCACTTTTCAGTTTTCCTGTATTCCTAATGAGCAGGGCTACACAGATGTGATTTATTTTCCAAAGCTCTGCTTTGTGTTTATGATCTTTCATTGGAAACTTCTTTCTGTGCTCTAAAGTGGGAGATATCACTTTTCAGTTTTCCTGTATTCCTAATTGAGCAGACGACACATGTTACTTAGTTTACAAAGTTGTGTTTTACATTTCTGTATTTTTCGTTGGAAACTTCTTTCTGTGCTCTAAAAAGTGGGAGATATCACTTTTTAGTTTTCCTGTATTCCTAATTGAATGGATGACACACATATTTACCTAGTTTACAAAATTGTGCTTTACATTTGTGTTCTTTTGTTGGAAACTTCTTTCTGTGCACTACAGTGGGAGATATCACTTTTCAGTTTTCCTGTATTCCTAAGTCAATGGGAGACACACATGTGATTTAGTTTCCAAAGTTGTGCTTTGCCTTTCTGTTCTTTCATTGAAACTTATTTCTTTGATCTAAAGTGGGAGATATCACTTTTCAGTTTTCCCGTATTCCTAATTGTACAGGCGACACACATGTTAATTAGTTTACAAAGTTGTGCTTTACATTTCTGTTCTTTTATGGAAACTTGTTTCTTTGAGGTACAGTCACAGATATCATTTTCAGTTTTCAGATAATCCTAATTGAACTGGTGACACACATGATTTAGTTACCAAAAGTTGTGCTTTGCGTTTCTGTTCTTTCATTGGAAACTTCTTTCTGTGCTCTAAAGTGGGAATATCACTATTCAGTTTTCCTGTATTCCTAAATCAGCAGGGAACACAAATGTTATTTAGTTTACAAAGATGTGCTTTGCCTTTCTGTTGTATTGTTGGAAACTTGTTTCTGTGTACTAAATTAGGAGATATCAATTTTCAGTATTCCTGTATTCCTAATTGAGTAGATGACACACATGTGATTTAGTTTACATATTTGTGCTTTGCCTTTCTCTTCTTTTGTTTGGAAACTTGTTTCTGTGCACTACAGTGGAAGATATCACTTTTCAGTATTCCTATATTCCTAATTGAGTGGGTGACACACATGTGATTTTGTTTACATAGTTGTGCTTCCTTTTCTGTTCTTTTTTTGGAAAATTGTTTCTGTGCTTTAAAGTGGGAGATATCACTTTTCAGTTTTCCTGTATTCCTAATTCTGCAGGTGACACATGTTACTTAGTTTTACAAAGTTGTGCTTTGCATTTCTATTCTTTTTGTGGAAACTTGTTTCTGTGAACTACATTAGGACATGTCACTTTTCAGTTCTCCTCTATTCCTAATTGACCACGAGACACATGTTACTTTGTATACAATGTTGTGCTTAACATTTCTGTTCTTTAGTTGGAAACTTTTTCTGTGTGGTACAGTGCAATATATCACTTTTTAGTTTTCCTGTATTCCTAATTGTGCAGGTGACACACATGTGATTTAGTTTCCAAAGTTGTGCTTTGTGTTTCTGTTCTTTCATTGGAAACTTCTTCCTCTGCTCTAACTTGGAGATATAACTTTTCAGTTTTCCTGTACTCCCTAATTGAGCGGGCGACACAAATGTGATTTAATTTACAAAGTTGTGCTTTGCCTTTCTATTCTTTTAATGGAAACTTGTTTCTGTGCACTACTGTGGGAGATATCAGTTTTCAGTTTTCATATATTCCTAATTGAGCAGCCGACACACATGTTACTTAGTTTACATAGTTGTGCTTTGTGTTTCTATTCTTTCATTGGAAACTTGTTTCTGTGCTCTTAGATGGGAGGGTTCAGTTTTACTGTTAGGGTTAGGGTTAGGGTTAGGGTTAGGGTTAAAGTTAGGGTTAGGGTTAGGGTGAGGTTAGGGTTAGGGGTTAGGGTTAGGGTTAATGCATATATAACTTTTCAGTATTCTGTTATAATAATTGAACAGGCTACACAGATGTGATTTATTTTAAAAGTTGTGCTTTGTGTTTATCTTCTTTCATTGGAAACTTGTTTCTGTGCCGTAAAGTTCCTGGAGATAACACTTTTCAGTTTTCCTGTATTCCTAAGTGAACGAGCAACACTCATGTTATTTAGTTTACAAATTAGTCCTTTACTTTTCTCTTCTTTTATTTGAAACTTGTTTCTGTGTTGTAAAGTGGGATATATCACATTTCAGCTTTCCTGTATTCCTAATTGAATGGATGACACACAAGTGATTTATTTTACAAAGTAGTGTTCTTTGTGTTTATGTTCATTAGTTGGTAACTTTTCAGTTTTCCTGTTTCTAAGTCAATGGGAGACAAGTTAGGGTTAAAGTTAGTGTTTTGATTAGGTTTAGGGTTAGGATCTAAAGTATATCACTTTTCAGTTTTCCTGTTATAATAATTGAACAGGCGACACACATGTTAATTAGTTTCAAAAAGTTGTGCTATGTGTTTCTGTTCTTTTATGAAAACTTGTTTCTTTGAGGTAAGTTCGATATATCATTTTCAGCTTTCCTGTAATCCTAATTGAACTGGTGACAAACATGTGATTTAGTTTACAAACTAGTGCTTTGCATTTATATTCTTTAGTTGGAACCTTGTTACTGTGCTCTAACAAGTTAGGGTTATCACTATTCAGTTAAGGTTAAATTAGCAGGGAACACAAATGTTAGGATTAGGGTTAGAGTTAGGGTGCCTTTCTGTTATATTGTTGGGGTTGTTTTAGTGGTTAGGGTTAGGGTTATATCACCTTTCAGTTTTCCTGTTAAAATAATTGAACAAGCGACACATATGTGAATTAGTTTACAAAGTTGTGTTTGCGTTTCTGTTCTTTTGATGGAAACTTGTTTCTGTGCATACAGTGCGAAATAACACTTTTCAGTTTTCCTGTATTCCTAATTGAGTGGGTGACACACATGTGATTTGTTTACATAGTGCTTTGCTTTTCTGTTCTTTCATTGAAACTTGTTTCTATGCTTTAAAGTGTGATATATCACTTTCCAGTTTTTCTGTATTCCTAATTGAGCTAGTGACAAACATTTTAGTTAGTTTTACAAATTGTGCTTTGCGTTTATTCTTTTGTGGAAACTTGTTTCTGTTAGGAAAAATTTGGACGTTAGGGTTTTCAGTTAGGGTTAGGGTAGGGTTCAGACTTACATGTTAGGGTTAGGGTTAAGGTTAGAGGGTTTCTGTTCTTAGGGTTAACTTTTTTTTCTTAGGGTTAGGGTTAGGGTTAGGGTTTTAGGTTATGGTTAGGGTTAGATGGTTAGGGTTAGGGTTGGGGTTATGGGTCAGGGTGTGCTTTGTGTCAGGATCTTTCAGGAAACTGTTAGGAAGGGTCAGGGTTAGGGTTGGGGCAGTTAGGTTTTCCTGTTAGGGTTAGGGTTAGGGTTAGGCTTAGGGTTATTATAGGGTTAGGGTTAGGGTTAAGGTTAGGGTTTCTATTCTTTAGGGTTAGGGCTTGTTTCTAGGGTTAGTGTTATATCACTTTTCAGTTTTCCTGTTATAATAATTGAACAGGCAACACGAATGTGAATTAGTATACAAAGTTTTGCTTTGTGTTTCTGTTCTTTCATGGAAACTTGTTTCTGTGCTGCACAGTGTGATATATCACTTTTCAGTTTTCCTGTTATAATAATTGAGCGGTTGACAGGTATTTGAATTAGTATACAAAAGTAGTTCTTTAGCGTTTCTATTCTTTATAATAAACTTGTTCCTGTGTTGTACAGTTATGCTATATCAATGGAAACTTTTCAGGTTTCCTGTTATAATAATTTTCAGCAGACTGACACATATGTGAATTAGTTTACAAAAGTTGTGCTTTGTGTTTCTCTTCTTTGTACATGGAAACTTGTTTTCTGTTATAATAATAATTGAACGGGTACAGTCTTGAGATAACACTTTTCAGTTTTTTCTGTATTCCTAAACTTGTTTTTATGTGAAGCGACACTTTTCAGTTTGTGATTCCGTTTAAAAGTAGTGATTCCTTTGCTTTTCTCTTTCTTTTGTTCAAAACTTGTTCCTGTGTTGTACAGTGCCATATATCACATTTCAGTTTTCCTGTATTCCTAATTGAGCGAGTGACACATTGAATTATTTTACAAAAGTAGTGCTTTGTGTTTATGTTCATCTTGGTAACTTGTTCCTGTTAGGAATAAGTTAGGGTTAGTTAGAGTTAGGATTAGGTTTAGGGTTAGGGTTATATCACTTTTCAGTTTTCCTCTTATAATAATTGAACAGGCGGCACGTATGTGAATTATTTTCAAAGTTGTGCTATGTTACCTGTTCTTTCGATGGAAACTTGTTCCTTTGCTACAAGTTCATTATATCACTTTTCAGCTTTCTTGTATTCTAATTGAGCGAGTGACAAACATGTGATTTAGTTTACAAACTAGTGCTTTGCATTTATATTCTTTAGTTTGAAACCTTGTTACTGTTAGGAATATCACTAGGGTTAGTTTTACTGGTTATTCTTAATTTGCAGGTTACAGGTTAGGGTTAGGATTAGGGTTAGAGTTGTGGTGATTTTCTGTTATTCGTTGAAAACTTGGTTCTATTAGGTAGGGTTAGGGATATCACTTTCATTTTCCTGTTAAAATAATTGAATGGGAAACACATATGTGAATTAGTTTACAAAGTTGTGCTGCGTTTCTGTTCTTTCGATGGAATCTTGTTTCTGTGGTACATTGCAGATAAACACTTTTGAGTTTCCTGTTATTCTAATTGAGCAGAGACACACATGTGATTTAGTTTAAGCGTTGTGCTTTGCCTTTCTGTTCTTTCATTGGAAACTTATTTCTATGTTATGTAAGTGGATTTATCACTTTCAGTTTTCTTGTTTTCCTAATTGAGCTAGTGACAAATATTTGAGTTAGTTTACAAAATTTGCTTTGCGTTTATGTTCTTTCCTTGAAACTTGTTTCTGTTAAGGAAAAATATCATTTCAGTTTTCCTGTTAAGTTATTCCTAATTGTAGCAGGTTACACACATGTTATTTAGTTTTAAAGTTAGTGGGTTGCATTTCTGTTCTTTCATTAGTGTTCTTTCTTGCTCTAAAAGTTAGGGTTACTTTTCAGTTTTCCTGTATTCCTAGATGGTTGGGTTAGGGTTAGGGTTATGATTTAGTTTCAAAAGTTGTGCTTTGCTTTTCAGTTCTTTCATTGGGTCAGGTTAATGTTGGGGCAGTTAGAGATTCACATTTCAGTTTTCCTGTATTCCTAATTATTAGGGTTACACACATGTTAGGGTTAGGGTTAAAAGTTCTGGTTAGGGGTTTTCTTTCGTTTGGGCTTGTTTTAGGGTTAGTGTTATATCACTTTTCAGTTTTCCTGTATTCTAATTGAACATTCGACACACATGTGATCAAGTTTTAGAAGTTGTGCTTTCTCCTTTCTGTTCTTTGTTGGAAACTTGTTTCTGTGCTGCACAGTGTGATATATCACTTTTCAGTTTTCCTGTATTAATAATTGTGCAGGCAACAAGGTATTTGAATTAGTATACAAAGTTGTTCTTTATTTTCCTATTCTTTCCTTTGAAACTTTTTTCTGTGCGTACAGTTGCAAGATATCACTTTTCAATTTTCCTGTTATAATAATTGAAAGACTGACACACATGTGAATTAGTTTCAAAGTTGTGCTTTGTGTTTCTCTTCTTTTTCATGGAAACTTGTTTCTGTGCTGTACAGTCTTGAGATAACACTTTCAGTTTTCCTGTATTCCTAAATTAAGTGAGTGGCACACATGTGATTTAGTTTAAAAGTAGTGCTTTGCTTTTCTCTTTCTTTCTTTCAAAACTTGTTAGGAGTTATGTTAGGGTTACAAGTTAGGGTATAGAGGTTTTCAGTTTTTCCTGTATTCCTAAATTTGAACAAGCGACACACATGTGAATTAATTTACAAAGTACTGCTTTGGTTTTGATCTTTTGCTTACTTTTTTCTGTACTGTACAGTTTATATCACTTTTCAGTTTTCCTGTTATAATAATTAAATGCGACACGTATGTGAATTATTTTACATAGTTGTGCTTTGCGTTTTCTGTTCTTTCGATGGAAACTTGTTCCTGTATACAGTCTTGAGATAACACTTTTCAGTTTTCCTGTATTCCTAATTGAGCGAGCTACACACATGTGATTTAATGTTTAAAAGTAGTGCTTTGCTTTTCTGCTCTTTTGTTTGAAACTTCTTCCTGTACAGTGAGTTATATCACTTTTCAGTTTTACTGTATTCCTAATCGTGCAGGCTTCACACATGTTACTTAGTTTAAAAAGTTGTGCTTTACATTTCTGATCTTTTGTTGAAAACTTGTTTCTGTGATGTACAGTCGATATATCACTTTTCATTTTCCTGTATTCCTAATTGTATAGGAAACACACATGTGATTTAGTTTAAAAGTTGTGCTTTGCCTTTCTGTTCTTTCGTTGGAATCTTGTTTCTGTGATTTGTACATTGTGATATATCACTTTTGAGTTTTCCTTTATTCCTAATTGAACGGGCGATACACATGTGATTTGGTTTGAAAGTTGTGCTTTGCCTTTCTGTTCTTTCATTGAAACTTGTTCCTATGTTGTAACAATGGGATTTATCACTCTTCAGATTTCTTGTTTTAATTGAATGAGGCAAAAACAAATAATGGATGTAGTTAACAAAGTAGTGTTTTGCCTTTATGTTCTTTTTATTGGAAACTTGTTTCTATTTAGCACAAGTTAGGAAAATATCATTTTTCAGTTTTCCTGTATTAATAATTGAACAGGCGACACACATGGATTTAGTTTCAAATTTGTTAGCTTTGCATTTCTGTTCTTTCATTGGAAAACTTCTTTCTGTTTAGGGTTAAAGAAGATATCACTTTTCAGTTTTCTGTTATAATAATTGAACAGGCGACACACATGTGATTTAGTTTCAAAAGTTGTGCTTTGCTTTTCAGTTCTTTCATTGGAAATTTGTTTCTATGCTCTAAAGTGTGATATCACATTTCAGTTTTTCTGTATTCCTAATTGTGCAGGCGACACACATGTTCCTTTAGCTTGAAAAGTTCTAGCTTTACATTTCTTTTCTTTCGTTGAAACTTGTTTCTGTGAGGTACAGCACAAGATATCACTTTTCCAGTTTTCCTGTATTCCTAATTGAACATTACGACACATGTGATCAAGTTTCCAAAGTTGTGCTTTGCCTTTCTGTTCTTTTTTGTTGGAAATCTTGTTTCTATCACTACAGTGGGAGATATCACTTTCAGTTTCCTGTATTCCTAATTGTGCAGGCCCAACACACATGGTAATTAGTTTACAAGTTGTGCTTTACATTTTTGTTTCTTTCCTTTGAAATTTTTTTCTGTACGTACATTGCAAGATATCACTTTTCAATTTTCCTGTATTCATTAATTGAAAGGCGACACACATGTGATTTAGTTTCAAAAGTTGTGCTTTGCCTTTCTGTTCTTTTCTTGAAACTTGTTTCTGGCACTACAGTGGAGATATCACTTTTCAGTTTTCCTGAATTCCCTAATTAAGCGAGTGGCACACATGTGATTTAGTTTACAAAGTAGTGCTAAATTTATGTTCTTTCTTTGGAAACTTGTTGGGAACAAGTTAGGTTAGGGTTATGGTTAGGTTAGGGTATGTTAGGGTTAGGGTTAGGGTTAGAGTTAGGGTTAGGGTTAGGTTTTATATCACTTTTCAGTTTTCCTGTTATAATAATTGACACAGCGACACGTATGTGAATTATTTTACATAGTTGTGCTTTGCGTTTCTGTTCTTTTCGATGAAACTTGTTTCTGTACCTGCCAATCACGAAATGACACTTTTCAGTTTTCCTGTATTCCTAATTGACAGCGGCGACACATGTGATTCCGTTTAAAGTAGTGCATTGCTTTTCTCTTCTTGTGTTGAAACTTGTTCCTGTGCTGTACAGTCTATATATCACTTTTAGTTTTCCTGTATTCCTAACTGAGCGAAAGCGACACATGTGAATTAATGTATAAAGTAATGCTTTGCATTTGATCTTTTGCTCGATACTTGTTCCTGTACTGTACAGTCGCGATATATCACTTTTCAGTTTTCTTCTTATAATCATTGAATGGGCGGCACATATGTGAATTAGTTTACAAAGTTGTGCTTTCCATTTCTGTTCTTTTCGATGAAACTTGTTTCTGTGCCTTACAGTCTGAAATAACACTTTTCAGTTTTCCTGTATTCCCTAATTGAGCGCGAAACACACATGTGATTCCGTTTAAAAAGTAGTGCTTTGCTTTTCTGTTCTTTCATTCGAAACTTATTCCTATGTTGTACAGTGTGATATATCACTTTCCAGTTTTCCTTATTCCTAATTGAGAGTGACACACATGTGAGTTAGTTTACAAAGTAGTTAGCTGCGTTATTATCTTTCATTGGAAACTTGTTCCTGTTAAAGACAATTTAGTGTTAGGGTTAGGTTTAGGGTTAGGGTTAGGGTTAGGGTTAGGGTTAGGGTAGGGTAATGGATAGGGTTAGGGGTTAGGGTTAGGGTTAGGGGGTCGTGTTAGGGGTTAGGGTTAAGTTTAGTTTAGGTTTAGTTAGGGTTTTTATATCACTTTTCACTTTTCCTGTTATAATAATTGAACAGGCGTACGTGCTATGAATTAGTTTCAAAGTTGTGCTTTGCGTTTCTGTTCTTTTGATGGAAATTTGTTTCTGTGCTGTACAGTGTGATGTACCAATTTTCAGTTTTCCTGTTATAATAATTGAACCCGTGACAGGTATTTGAATTAGTATACAAGTTGTGCTTTTGCATTTCTGTTCTTCTGATGAAACTTGTTTCTGTGCTGTACAGTGTGATGTATCACGTTTCAGTTTTTCTGTTATAATAATTGAGCAGACCTTAGACACGTATATAATTAGTTTACAAAAAATTGTCCTTTGCGTTTCTGTTCTTTTGATGGGAAACTTGTTTCCTGTGCTGTACATTGGGGATATATCACTTTTCAGTTTTCCTGTTATAATTGAAAGGGCGACACGTATGTGAGTTAGTTTACAAAGTTGTGCTGCGTTACTGTTCTTTCGATGGAAACTTGTTCTGTGCCATACAGTGCGAGATAACATTTCAGTTTTCTTGTATTCTAATTGAGCGAGCTACACACATGTGATTCCGTTTAAAAGTAGTGCTTTGCTTTTTCTGTTCTTTTGTTTGAAACTTCTTCCTGTACAGTGAGTTATATCACTTTCAGTTTTCCTGTATTCCCTAATTGTGCAGGCTTCACACATGTTATTTAGTTTAAAAAGTTGTGCTTTTTACATTTCTGTTCTTTTCGTTGAAAACTTGTTTCTGTGATGTACAGTCACGAGATATCACTTTTTCAGTTTTCCTGTATTCCTAATTGAACATGCGACACACATGTGATTTAGTTTCCAAAGATGTGCTTTGCCTTTCTATTCTTTTGTTGGAAACTTGTTTCTGTGCAATACAGTGGGAGATATCACTTCTCAGTCTTCCTGTATTCCTAATTGAATGGGCGACACACATGTGATTTAGTTTCCATAGTTGTGCTTTTTAGTTTCTGTTCTTTCATGGGAAACTTCTTTCTGTGCTTTAAAATGTTAGTTGTCACTTTTCAGTTTTTCCTGTGTTCCTAATTATGCAGGCGACACACATGTTAATTAACTTGAAAAGTTGTGCGTTACATTTCTGTTCTTTCATTGCAAACTTGTTTCTGTTAGTTACAGTCTGAGACATCACTTTTCATTTTTCCTGTATTCCTAATTGAATGGGCAACACACATGTGATTTAGTTTCCAAATTTGTGCTTTGCATTTCTGTTCTTTCATTGGAAATTACTTTCTATGCTCTAAAGTAGGAGATATCACATTTCAGTTCTCCTGTATTCCCTAATTGTGCAGGCGACAGACATGTTACTTAGCAAAGAAAAGTTGTGCTTTACATTTCTTTTCTTTTTAGGGTTGGAAACTTGTTTTCTGTTAGAGGTACAGTGCAAGATATCACTTTTCAGTTTTCTGTACTCCTAATTGAACATGGGTCATACATGTGATTAAGTTTCCAAAGTTGTGCTTTGCCTTTCTGTTCTTTGTTGGAAACTTGTTTCTGTGCACTACAGTGGGAGATATCACTTTTTAGTTTTTCCTGTATTCCTAATTGTGCAGGCAACACACATGGTAATTAGTTTACAAAGTTGTGCTACATTTCTGTTCTTTCCTTTGAAATTTTTTCTGTGGCGTACAGTGCAAGATATCACTTTTCAGTTTTTCTGTATTAAGAATTGAAAGGCAACACACATGGGATTTAGTTTCCAAAGTTGTGCTTTGCCTTTCTGTTCTTTTCTTGAAACTTGTTTCTGTGCACTACAGTGGGAGATATCACTTTTCAGTTTTCCTGAATTCCTAATTGAGCGAGTGGCACACATGTGATTTAGTTTACAAAGTAGTGCTTTGCATTTATGTTCTTTCTTTGGAAACTTGTTCCTGTTGGAACAAATTAGGGTTAGGGTTATGGTTATGGTTAGGTAACGTTAGAGTTAGGACAAAGTTAGGGTTAGGGTTAGAGGTTAGGGTTAGGGTTAGGGTTATATCACTTTTCAGTTTTCCTGTTATAATAATTGAACAGACGACACGAATGTGAATTAGTTTACAAGTTGTGCTTTGCCTTTCTGTTCTTCGATGAAAACTTGTTTCTTTGCCATACATTTGATATATCGCTTTTCAGTTTTCTATATTCCTAATTGAGTGAAGCGAAACCCATTTGATTCCGTTTAAAATTAGTGCTTTGTTTTTCATTCTTTCCTTGAAACTTGTTCCTGTGCTGTACAGTGCGTTATATCACTTTCATTTTTCCTGTTTTCTAATTGAGGCGGTGGCACACATGTGATTTAGTTTAACAAAGTAGTGCTTTAGTTTTGTGTTCTTTATTGGAAACTTGTTCCTGTAAGGAACAAGTTAGGGTTAGGGTTAGGGTTAGGGTTAGGCTTAAGCTTTGGCTTAGAGTTAGGGTAGGGTTAGTGTTAGGGTTAGGGTTAGGTTTAGGTTAGGGTTAGGGTTAGGGTTAGGGTTAGAGGTTAGGGTTAGGGTTAGGGTTAGGGTTAGGGTTAGGTTTAGGGTAGGGTTAGGGTTAGGGTTAGGGTTAGGGTTAGAGGTTAGGGTTAGGGTTAGGGTTAGGGTTAGGGGCTTAGGTTAGGAGTTAGGGTTAAATCCTTTTTCAGTTTTTTCCTGTTATAATAATTGAACAGCGACCTTAATGTGAATTAGTTTTACAAAGTTGTGCTTTGCGTTTCTGTTCTTTAGATGAAAACTTGTTTCTTTGCTGTACATTCGATATATCGCTTTTCAGTTTTCCTGTATTCTTAATTGAGTGAGCGACACACATGTGATTTAGTTTACAAAGTAGTGCTTTGCATTTCTTTTTCTTCTGTTGGAAACTTGTTTCTGTGATGTACAGTGTGATATATCACTTTTCAGTTTTCTTGTTATAATAATTGAACAGGCGACCGTTATCTGAATTAGTTTGCAAAAGTTTTTGCTTTGCGTTTCTGTTCTTTTCGATGGAAAGAAAAGTAGTGCTTTGCTTTTCTGTTCATTGGATGGAAACTTGTTCCTGTGCAGTACAGTGCGTTATATCACTTTTCAGTTTTCCTCTATTCCTAATTGATCGAGTGGCACACATGTGATTTAGTTTACAAAGTAGTGCCTTGCGTTTATGTTCTCTCGTTGGAAACTTGTTCCTAGGAACAAGTTAGGGTTAGGTTTAGGGTTTGGGTTTTCTTTAGGGTAGGGTTAGTCTTAGGGTTAGGGTTAGGGTTAGGGTTAGTGTTAGAGGTTAGGGTTAGGGTTAGGGTTAGGGTTAGGGACTGAAGGTTAGGGTTAGGGTTAAATCCCTTTTCAGTTTTCCTGTTATAATAATTGAACAGGCGACACGAATGTGAATTAGTTTGAAAAGTTGTGCTTTGCATTTCTGTTCTTTAGATGAAAACTTGTTTCTTTGCTGTACATTTCGATATATTGCTTTTCAGTTTTCCTGTATTCCTAATTGGAGAGCAACACACATGTGACTTAGTTTACAAAGTAGTTCTTTGTGTTTTTGTTCTTCTTTTGGAAACTTGTTTCTGTGCTGTACAGTGTGATGTATCACTTTTCAGTTTTCCTTTTATAATAATTGAACGGGCGACACGTATGTGAATTAGTTTACAATGTTGTGCTGCGTTTCTGTTCTTTGATGGATACTTGTTCCTGTGTTATACAGTTCGATATATCACTTTTAGTTTTTCCTGTTATAATAATTGAGCGGCATGACTGGGCTGGATACCCAGAGTCTTTTTAAGCTGAGGGCTGGCTTTCCCCAGGGTCAGATGATTGTTCAAGGTTCCTGAATAAACTGCATTTAAAAAATAAATAAATAAAACAAAACATCAAGTTAAAAAAAAAAAAAGTAGTGCTTTGTTTTTGTGTTCTTTCATTAGAAACTTGTTCCTGTGCTGTACAGTGTGTTATATCACTTTTCAGTTTTCCTGTATTCCTAATTGAGCGAGTGGCACACATGTGATTTAGTGTACAAAATAGTGATTTGCGTTTATGTTCTTTCGCTGGAAACTTGTTCCTGTTAGGAACAAGTTAGGGTTAGGGTTAGGGTTAGGCTTAGAGTTAGGGTAGGGTTAGTGTTAGGGTTAGGGTTACGGGTTAGGATTAGGGTTAGGGTTAGGGTTAGGTGCTTAGGGTTAGGGTTAGGGTTATATCACTTTTCAGTCTTCCTGTTATAATAATTGAAGAGGTGAAACGAATGTGAATTAGTTTACAAAGTTGTGCTTTGCTTTTCTGTTCTTTCGATGAAAACTTGTTTCTTTGCCATACATTTCGATATATCGCTTTTAGTTTTCCTGTATTCCTAATTGAGCGAGAGACACACATGTGATTTAGTTTACAAAGTAGTGCTGAAAGACCCCCGCCTCACCAAAAGTTAGAAGCAGCTAATAGTTAATGTCATTTTGTACAGCACTGTTTTGAGAAACTCTGAAGGATACCACTGTTTTGAGAAACTCTGTGGGCTAGGGAGGGAACTAGCTGAAGAGACCCAGCTGCTGGGGATATCTGCAGTCACGCTGCCCCAGTTGAGCCAAAAAAATCAATTTGTGCTGACCACGCATATGAGAAGTTTGTGAGACTGTTCCAGCTGAGATAGGGGCCCTAAGACAAATAGTGAGACTGTTCCAGCTGAGATAGGAGCACTAAGACAAACAACAGGTGGCGGTCCCAAGATTGAGAGCCATCATGACCTTTCCGACCACCCAGTTCCTGATATCATGGTGTCCCTGCCAAACTCTGACTCAAGCTGTGGTCTCATTTAAATGTACTAATCAGCTCCCTGTAACTATGATTCTCGCTTCTGTACCTGCGCTTTTGCTCTGAGACCCTATAAAAAGCCCAGCTTTCCACTCAGGGGCGCAAGTCTTCGAGAACTTTGTCGCCCCAGGTACCCGTGTATCAAAATAAAGCCTCTTGCTGTTTGAAGCCGAACATCTGGTCTCGTTGATCCTTGGGAGGCGGTCTCCCTGACAGAAGACACCCATCGGGAGTTTTTCAGTGCTTTGCATTTCTGTTCTTCTGTTGGAAACTTGTTTCTGTGCTGTAGAGTGTGATATGTCACTTTTCAGTTTTCCTGTTATATTAAATGAACGGGCGACACGTATGTAAATTAGTTTATAAAGCTGTGCTTTGCATTTCTGTTCTTTTCATGAAAATTTGTTTATTTGCCCTACATTTGATATATCACTTTTCAGTTTTCCTGTATTCCTAATTGAAGCGAGCTAAACATGTGATTCCATTTAAAAGTAGTGCTTTGTTTTCTGTTCTTTGTTCAAACTTGTTCCTGTGCAGCACAGTGCGTTATATCACTTTTCAGTTTTCCTGTATTACTAATTGATCAAGTGGCACACATGTGATTTAGTTTACAAAGTAGTGCTTTGCGTTTATGTTCTTTCGTTGGAAATTTGTTAATGTTAGGAACAAGTTAGAGAATGCAGTTAGGGTTAGGGTTAGGGTAGGGTTAGGGTTAGGGTTAGGGTTAGGGTTAGGGTTAGGGGTTAGGGTTAGGGTTAGGTTTAGGGTTAGCGTTAGGGTATTAGGGTTAGGGTTAGGGTCATATCACTTTTCAGTTTTCCTGTTATAATAATTGAACAAGCGACACAAATGTAATTAGTTTAAAGTTGTGCTTTGCATTTCTGTTCTTTGATGAAAAACTTGTTTCTTTGCCCAAACATTTGATATATATTGCTTTTCCGTTTTCCTGTATTCCTAATTGATTAGCGAGAGTGGCACACATGTGATGTACTTTACAAAGTAGTGCTTTGCGTTTATTTTCTTTCGTTGAAACTTGTTCTGTTAGGAACAAGTTAGGGGTTAGGGTTAGTGTTAGGATTAGGGTTAGGGTTAGGGTAGGGTTAGTGTTAGGGTTAGGGTTAGGATTAGGGGTTAAGGTTAGGGTTAGTGATAGGGTTAGGGGCTTAGGGTTAGGGTTAGGGTTATATCACTTTTCAGTTTTCCTGTTATAATAATTGAACGGGCAACACGAATGTGAATTAGTTTACAAACTTGTGCTTTGCGTTTCTGTTCTTTCGATGACAACTTGTTTCTTTGCCTTACATTTCTTTATATCGCGCTTTTCAGTTTTCCGGTATTCCCTAATTGAGCAGTGGCACACGTGATGTACTTTAAAGTAGTGCTTTGTGTTTATTTTCATTGTTGGAAACTTGTTCCAGTTAGGAACAAGTTAGGGTTAAGTTAGGGTTAGGTTTAGGGTTAGGGCTAGGGTTAAGCGTTAGGGTAGGGATAGGGTTAGGGTTCAGTAGGGTTAGGGGTTGAGGTTAGGGTTAGTGTCAGGGTTAGGTGCTTAGGGTTAGGGTTAGGGTTATATCACTTTTCAGTTTTTCCTGTTATAATAATTGAACAAGCGACACGAATGTGAATTAGTTTACAAAGTTGTGCTTGCGTTTCTGTTCTTCTGTTGGAAACTTGTTTCTGTGCTGTACAGTGTGAAGTATCACTTTTCATTTACCTGTTATCATAATTGAATGGACAACAACGTATGTGAATTAGTTTACAAAGTTGTGCTTTGCATTTCTGTTCTTTTCGATGGAAACTTCTTTCTGTGCCTTACAGTACGGTAACACTTTTTCAGTTTTCCTGTATTCCTAATTGAAGCGGCGACACACATGTGATTCCGTTTAAAGGTAGTGCTTTGTTTTTCTGTACATTAGGTCAAAACTTGTTCCTGTGCTGTACAGTGTATTATATCACTTTTCAGGTTTCCTGTATTCCTAATTGATCCATTTGCACACATGTGATTTAGTTTACAAAGTAGTGCTTTGCATTTATGTTCTTTCATTGGAAACTTGTTCTTGTTAGGAACAAGTTAGGGTTAGGGTTAGGGTTGGGGTTAGGGTTAGGGTTAGGCTTAGGTTAGGGTTAGGGTTCAGGTTAGGGTTAGGGGTTAAGGTTAGGGTTAGGGGCTTAGGGTTAGGGTTAGGTTTTTATCACTTTTCAGTTTTCCTGTTATAATAATTGAACAGGCGACATGAATGTGAATTAGTTTACAAAGTTGTGCTTTGCGTTTCTGTTCTTTTGATGAAAACTTGTTTCTTTGCCATACATTTCGATATATCGCTCTTCAGTTTTCCTGTATTCCTATTTGAAAGCGAGTGACATACAAGTGATTTAGTTTACAAAGTAGTGCTTTCCATTTCTGTTCTTCTGATGGAAACTTCTTCCTGTGCTGTACAGTGTGATATATCCTTTTCAGTTTTCCTGTTATAATAATTAAGCAGGTAACACGTATGTGAATTAGTTTACAAAGTTGTGCTTTTCTTTTCTGTTTTTAGATGGAAATTTGTTTCTGTGCCATACAGTGCGAGATAACACTTTCAGTTTTCCTCTATTCTAATTGATATATTGACACATGTGATTCCGTTTAAAAGTAGTGTTTCTCTTTTTTTTCGTTTGAACTTGTTCTGTGTACAGTACATCGTTATATCACTTTTCAGTTTTCCTGTATTCCTAATTGAGTGAGTGGCACACATGTGGTTTAGTTTACAAAGTAGTGCTTTGCCTTTATTTTCTTTAGGTGGAAAATGGTTCCTGTTAGGGAACAAGTTAGGGTAGGAGTTAGTGTTAGGCTTAGGGTTAGGGAACAGGTTGGGGTTAGGGTTAGGAGTTAGTGTTAGGGTTAGGGTTAGGGTTAGTGTTAGGGTTTGGGTTAGGGTTAGGGTTAGGGTAGGGTTAGGGTTAGGGTTAGGGTTAGGGTTAGGGGTTAGGGTTAGGTTTATGGTTAGGTTTAGGGTTAGTTTTAGGGTTAGGTGTACGATTAGTAGCGTTAGGGTTAGGGTTATATCACTTTTCAGTTTTCCTGTTATAATGATTGAACAGGCAACACAAATGTGAATTAGTTTACAATGTTGTGCTTTGAGTTTCTGTTCTTTCGATGAAAACTTGTTTCTTTGCCTTACATTTCTATATATAAGCTTTTCAGTTTTCGGTATTCCTAATTGGCGAGTGGCACATTTGGATTAGTTTACAAAGTAGTGCTTTGCGTTTATTCTCATTCGTTGGAAACTTGTTCTGTTAGGAACACGTTAGGGTTAGTGTTAGGGTTAGGGTTAGGGTTAGGGTTAGGGTTAGGGTTAGGGTTAGGGTTAGGGTGAGGTTAGGGAGTTGAGATTAGGGTTAGTATTAGGGTTAGGGGCTTAGGGTTAGGGTTAGGGTTCTATCACTTTTCAGTTTTCCTGTTATAATAATTGAACAGGCAACACGAATGTGAATTAGTTACAAAGTTGTGCTTTTAGTTTCTGTTCTTTGATGAAAACTTGTTTCTTTACCGTACATTTCAATATATTGCTTTTAAGTTTTCCTGTGTTCCTGATTGGCGAGTGACATACAAGTGATTTAGTTTACAAAGTAGTGCTTTCTGATTCTGTTCTTCTGATGGAAACTTCTTCCTGTGCTGTACAGTGTGATATATCACTTTTTCAGTTTCCTGTTTTAATAATTGAGCAATTATCATGTATGTGAATTAGTTTACAAAGTTGTGCTTTGTTTTTCTGTTCTTTCGATGGAAACTTGTTTCTGTGCCATACAATCTTGAGATAACACTTTTCAGTTTTCCTCTATTCCTAATTGAGCGATTGACACACATGTGATTCCTTTTAAAAGTAGTGTTTCTCTTTTTCGTTTGAACTTGTTCCTGTGCTGTACAGTGTGTTATATCACTTTTCAGTTTTCCTGTATTCCTAATTTGCGAGTGGCACACATGTGATTTAGTTTACAAAGTAGTGCTTTGCATTTATGTTCTTTCCGTGGAAACTGGTATGTTAGGAACAAGTTAGGGTTAGGGTTAGGGTTAGGCTTAGGGTTTAGGGAAGGTTAGGGTTAGGGTTAGGGTTAGTTTTAGGGTTAAGGTTAGGGTTAGGGTTAGGGTCTTAGGGTTAGGGTTAGGGTTATATCGTTTTCAGTTTTCCTGTATTCCCTAATTGAGTTAGTGGCACACATGTGATTTAGTTTACAAAGTAGTAGTTTGTGTTTATTTTTCTTTTGTTGGAAAATTTTCATGTTAGGAACAAGTTAGGGTTAGTTTTAGGGTTAGGGGTAGGGTTACAGGGTAAGGTTAGGGTTAGGGATAGTGTTAGGGTTGGGGTTAGGGTTAGGGTTAGTGTTAGGGGCTTGTGGTTAGGGTTAGGGTTATATCACTTTTCAGTTTTTCTGTTATAATAATTGAACGAGGCGACCACGAATGTGAATAAGTTTACAAAGTTGTGCTTTGCGTTCCTGTTCTTTCAATGAAAACTTGTTTCTTTGCCGTACATTTGGATATAATACTTTTCAGTTTTCCTATATTCCTAATTGAGCAGTGGCACACATGTGATGTACTGTACAAAGTAGTTCTTTGCATTTATTTCGTTAGGAACAAGTTAGGGTTAGGGTTAGGGTTAGGGTTAGGGTTAGGGTAGTGTTGAGTGTTAGGGTTAGGGTTAGGATTAGGGGTTTAGTTTAGGGTTAGTGATAGGGTTAGGGGAAACTTGGTTAGGGTTAGGGTTATATCACTTTTCAGTTTTCCTGTTATAATAATTGAACAGGCAACACGAATGTAATTAGTTTACAAAAGTTGTGCTTTGCGTTTCTGTTCTTTTGATGAAAACTTGTTTGTTTGCTTTACATTTCGATATATCGCTTTTCAGTTTTCCTGTATTCCTAATTGAGCGATTGATACATGTGTTTCTGTTTAAAGTAATGCTTTGCTTTCTTGTTCTTTTGTTTTGAAACTTGTTCCTGTGCTGTACAATAGGATATATCACTTTTCAGTTTTTAGGGAGCATTCCTAATTTTTGAGACACACATGTGATTTTAGTTTAAGAATAGTGTTTTGCGTTTCTTTGTTCTTCTGTTGGAAACTTGTTTCTGTGATGTGCAGTGTGATATATAATTTTGCCGTTTTCCTGTTATAATAATGGAATAGGCAAAAATCAATTAGTTTAAAGTAGTTGTGTTGAGTTTCTGCTCTTTCGATGGAAACTTGTTTTTGTGTGCCATACAGTGTGAGATAAAACCTTTAGTTTTCCTCTTATAATAGAGATAGCGAAACACATTTAATTCCGTTTAAAGTAGTGCTTTGCTTTTCTGCTCTTCTAGTTGGAAACTTGTTTCTGGGCTGTACAATCATATATCACTTTTCAGTTTTCCTGTATTCCTAATTGATCAGTGGCACACATGTGATTTAGTTTACAAAAAGTAGTGCTTTGAGTTTATGTTCTTTCGTTGGAAACTTGTTCCTGTTGAACAAGTTAGGGTGAGACCCCATTAGTTTTAGGGTAGGATTAGGGTTAGGGTAGGGTTAGGGTTAGGGTTAGACTTACAAAAAGGTTTTAGGGGTTAGGGTTAGAGGGTTTGTGTTAGGGTTAGGGTTGGTTTTTAGGGTTAGGGGCTTAGGGTTAGGGTTAGGGGCGGTCACTTTTCAGTTTTCCTGTTATAATAATTAAACAGACACCCATCGAATGTTTTTACAAAGTTGTGCTTTGGTTTCTGTTCTTTGATGAAAACTTGTTCCTTTGCTGTAGATTTTGATATAAACCCAGTTTTCCTGTATTCCCTAATTGAAGGAAGCGACATATCATGTGATTTAGTTTACAAAGTAGTGCTTTGCGTTTCTGTTCTTCTTCGTTGGAAACTTGTTTATTGTGCTGTACAGTGTGATATATCACTTTTCAGTTTTCCTGTTATAATAAATGAATGAGCAAACCTATGTGATTTAGTTTATAAAGTTGTGCTTTGCGTTTCTGTTCTTTCAATGGAAACTTGTTCCTGTGCAGCACAGTGTGATATATATCATTTTTAATTTTTCCTGTATTCCTAATTGAAGCAGTGGCACACATGTGATTTAGTTTACAAAGTAGTGCTTTGCGTTTATGTTCATTAGATTGGAAACTTGTTCTTGTTAGGAACAAAGTTAGGGTTAGGAATTAGGGTTAGGGATAGGGTAGGGTTAGGGTTAGGGTTATGGTTAGGGTTAGCGTTAGGTGTTAGGGTTAGCATTAGGGTTAGGGGTAGGTTAGTGGGTAGGAGGGTTAAGGTTAGGGATATATCACTTTTCATTTTTCCTGTTATAATAATTGAACAGGCAACCGCAAAATTGAATTAGTTTACAATGTTGTGCTTTGCTTTCCTTTTCTTCGATGAAAACTTGTTTCTTTGCTGTAAATTTCGATATATCGATCTTCATATTTCCTGTATTCCTAATTGAGCCAGCGGCACACATGTGATTCAGTTTAAAAGTAGTGCTTTGCTTTTTTTGCTTTTCGTTTTGAAACTTGTTTCTGTGTGCTGTTAGGTTACGTTATATCACTTTTCAGTTGTCTGTATTCCTAATTGGTGAGTGGCACATGGGTTATTTAGGTTGACAAAGTAGTGCTGCGTTTATGTTCTTTCACTTTGAAGTTTTGTTCTGTTCCCCAACAAGTTAAACAGGTTAGAATGTGTTAGTTTTAAACTTGTGTTAAGTTAGGTTCTTCGGGTTAGGGTTACATTTAGGGTTAGGGTTAGGGTTAGAGGTTAGGGGTTAGGGTTTACAAAGGTTTTGGTTATATCACTTCAAACTTTTCCTGTTGTAAAAAATTCAGCAGGCGACAGGAATGCTAGGTTAGTTTAAAAGGGTTGTGCTTTGCGTTTCTGTTTTTTCAATGAAAACTTGTTTCTTTGCCATATATTTGATATATCACTTTTCAGTTTTTCTTGTATTGCTAATTGAACGATTGGCACACATGTGATTTAGTTTACAAAGTTGTGTTTTGCATTTCTGTTCTTCTGTTGTTGAAACTTGATTCTGTGCTGTACAGTGTGATATATCACTTTCAGTTTTCTTGTTATAATAATTGAATGGGCTACACATGTGAATTAGTTTACAAAGTTGTGCTGCGTTTCTGTTCTTTTGATGGAAACTTGTTCCTGTGCCTTACAGTTCCATATATCACTTTTCAGTTTTCCTGTTATACTAATTGAACCAGGCAACACATATGTGAATTAGTTTACAAAAGTTGTGCTTGTTTTTCTCTTCTTTCTATCAAACTTTTTTCTGTGCCATGCGATACGTTATATTACTTTTTCAACTTTCCTGTATTCCTAATTGATCCATTTGCACATGTGATTTAGTTTACAAAGTAGTGCTTTGCATTTATGTTCTTTTATTGGAAACTTGTTCTTGTTAGGAACAAGTTAGGGTTAGAATTAGGGTTAGGATTAGGGTTAGGGTTAGGCCAGGTTAGGGAGTAGGGGTTAGGGGTTAGGTTAGGGTTAGGGGCTTAGGTTTAGGATTAGGGGTTTTATCACTTTTCAGTTTTCCTGTTATAATAATTGAACAGGCGACATGAATGTGAATTAGTTTACAAAGTTGTGCTTTGTGTTTCTGTTCTTTTGATGAAAACAGATTTCTTTGCCATACATTTTCTATTTATCGCTTTTCAGTTTCCCTGTATTCCTATTTTGTGAGCGACACACATACAAGATTTAGTTTACAAAGTAGTGCTTTGCATTTCTGTTCTTCTGATGGAAACTTCTTTCTGTGCTGTACAGTGTGATATATCACTTTTCAGTTTCCTGTTATAATAATTAAACACTTGACACAAATGTGAATTAGTTTACAAAGTTGTGCTTTTTCTTTTCTGTTTTTGGATGGAAATTTGTTTCTGTGCCATACAGTGCGAGATAACACTTTTCAGTTTTCCTGTATTCCTAATTGATATATTGACTCACATGTGATTTAGTTTAAAAAGTAGTGTTTCTCGTTTTGTTCTTCTTTGGAAACTTGTTTCTGTGCTGTACAGTGCGTTATATCACTTTTAAGTTTTCCTGTATTCCTAATTGAGTGAGTGGCACATGTGGTTTAGTTTACAAAGTAGTGCTTTGCCTTTATTTTCTTTTGGTGGAAAATGGTTCCTGTTAGGAACAAGTTAGGGTTAGGATTAGGGTTAGTGTTAGGCTTAGGGTTAGGGTTAGGGTTAGGGTTAGGTTAGGGTTAGTGTTAGGGTTAGGGGTTAGGGTTAGTGTTAGGGTTTGGGTTAGGGTTAGGGTTAGGGTAGGGTTAGGGTTATAATTAGGGTTAGGGTTAGGGGTTACAAAGTTAGGTTTATGGTTAGGTTTAGGGTTACAGTTTTTAGGTTTTCAGTTTTTCCTGTTATAATAATAGCGTTAGGGTTAGGGTTATATCACTTTTCAGTTTTCCTTCTTATAATGATTGAACAGAGCAACACAAATGTGAATTAGTTTACAATGTTGTGCTTTGAGTTTCTGTTCTTTTCATGAAAACTTGTTTCTTTTTGCCTTACATTTCTATATATAGCGCTTTTCAGTTTTCGGTATTCCTAATTGGCGAGTGGCACACATTTGAATTAGTTTACAAAGTAGTGCTGCGTTTATTCTCATTCGTTGGAAACTTGTTCCTGTTAGGAACACGTTAGGGTTAGTGTTAGGGTTGGGGTTAGGGTTAGGGTTAGGGTTAGGGTTAGGGTTAGGGTTAGGGTGAGGGTTAGGGGTTGAGATTAGGGTTAGTATTAGGGTTAGGGGCTTAGGGTTAGGGTTAGGGTTCTATCACTTTTCAGTTTTCCTGTTATAATAATTGAACAGGCAACACGAATGTGAATTAGTTTACAAAGTTGTGCTTTTCGTTTCTGTTCTTTCGATGAAAACTTGTTTCTTTGCCGTACATTTGATATATTGCTTTTAAGTTTTCCTGTGTTCCTGATTGAGCGAGTGACATACAAGTGATTTAGTTTACAAAGTAGTGCTTTCTGATTCTGTTCTTCTGATGGAAACTTCTTCCTGTGCTGTACAGTGTGATATATCACTTTTCAGTTTTCCTGTTTTAATAATTGAACGGGTATCATGTATGTGAATTAGTTTACAAAGTTGTGCTTTGTTTTTCTGTTCTTTCGATGGAAACTTGTTTCTGTGCCATACAGTGCGAGATAACACTTTTCAGTTTTCCTCTATTCCTAATTGAGCGATTGACACACATGTGATTCCTTTTAAAAGTAGTGTTTCTCTTTTTTCGTTTGAACTTGTTCCTGTGCTGTACAGTGTGTTATATCACTTTTCAGTTTTCCTGTATTCCTAATTTAGCGAGTGGCACATGTGATTTAGTTTACAAAGTAGTGCTTTGCATTTATGTTCTTTCCGTGGAAACTGGTATCTATTAGGAACAAGTTAGGGTAGGGTTAGGGGTTAGGCTTAGGGTTAGGGAAAGGTTAGGGTTAGGGTTAGGGTTAGTTTTAGGGTTAAGGTTAGGGTTAGGGTTAGGGTCTTAGGGTTAGGGTTAGGGTTATATCGCTTTTCAGTTTTCCTGTATTCCTAATTGAGCGATGCTTTACATGTGATTTAGTTTACAAAGTAGTAGTTTGTGTTTATTTTCTTTTGTTGGAAAATTTTTCATGTTAGGAACAAGTTAGGGTTAGTTTTAGGGTTAGGGTAGGGTTAGGGTAGGGTTAGGGTTAGGGATAGTGTTAGGGTTAGGGGTTAGGGTTAGGGTTAGTGTTAGGGGCTTGTGGTTAGGGTTAAGTTATATCACTTTTCAGTTTTTCTGTTATAATAATTGAACAGGCGACACGAATGTGAATAAGTTTACAAAGTTGTGCTTTGCGTTCCTGTTCTTTCAATGAAAACTTGTTTCTTTGCCGTACATTTCGATATATCGCTTTTCAGTTTTCCTATATTCCTAATTGAGCGAGTGGCACACATGTGATGTACTGTACAAAGTAGTTCTTTGCATTTATTTCGTTAGGAACAAGTTAGGGTTAGGGTTAGGGTTAGGGTTAGGGTTAGGGTAGTGTTAGTGTTAGGGTTAGGGTTAGGATTAGGGGTTTAGTTTAGGGTTAGTGATAGGGTTAGGGGCTTAGGGTTAGGGTTAGGGTTATATCACTTTTCAGTTTTCCTGTTATAATAATTGAACAGGCAACACGAATGTGAATTAGTTTACAAAGTTGTGCTTTGCGTTTCTGTTCTTTCGATGAAAACTTGTTTGTTTGCTTTACATTTAGGGTATCGCTTTTCAGATTTCCTGTATTCCTAATTGAGCGATTGATACACATGTGTTTCTGTTTAAAAGTAATGCTTTGCTTTCTTGTTCTTTCATTGAAACTTGTTCCTGTGCTGTACAATGTTATATCACTTTTCAGTTTTCCTCTATTCCTAATTTTTGAGAGACACACATGTGATTTAGTTTAAAGAATAGTGTTTTGCGTTTCTTTGTTCTTCTGTTGGAAACTTGTTTCTGTGATGTGCAGTGTGATATATAATTTTGCCGTTTTCCTGTTATAATAATGGAATGGGCGACACGTATGTGAATTAGTTTAAAAAGTTGTGCTTTATGCGTTTCTGCTCTTCGATGGAAACTTGTTTGTGTGCCATACAGTGTGAGATAAAACCTTTACGTTTTCCTCTCTTCCTAATAGAGATAGCGAAACACATGTAATTCCGTTTAAAAGTAGTGCTTTGCTTTTCTGCTCTTCTGTTGGAAACTTGTTTCTGGGCTGTACAATCTGATATATCACTTTTCAGTTTTCCTGTATTCCTAATTGATCGAAAGTAGCACACATGTGATTTAGTTTACAAAGTAGTGCTTTGAGTTTATGTTCTTTAGTTGGAAACTTGTTCTGTTGGAACAAGTTAGGGTGAGGATTAGGGTTAGGGTTAGGGTAGGATTAGGGTTAGGGTAGGGTTAGGGTTAGGGTTAGGGTTAGGTTTAGGTTTTTGGGGTTAGGGTTAGGGTTTGTGTTAGGGTTAGGGTTAGGTTTAGGGTTAGGGCTTAGGGTTAGGGTTAGGGTTATATCACTTTTCAGTTTTCCTGTTATAATAATTGAACAGGCAACACACGAATGTGAATTAGTTTACAAAGTTGTGCTTTGGTTTCTGTTCTTTCGATGAAAACTTGTTCCTTTGCATTACATTTTGATATATAAGCTTTCAGTTTTCCTGTATTCCTAATTGAAGGAGCGACATATCGTGATTTAGTTTACAAAGTAGTGCTTTGCGTTTCTGTTCTTCTGTTGGAAACTTGTTTCTGTGCTGTACAGTGTGATATATCACTTTTCAGTTTTCCTGTTATAATAAATGAATGGGCAACACCTATGTGAATTAGTTTATAAAGTTGTGCTTTGCGTTTCTGTTCTTTCAATGGAAACTTGTTCCTGTGCTGTACAGTGTGATATATATCATTTTTAATTTTCCTGTATTCCTAATTGAGCAGTGGCACACATGTGATTTAGTTTACAAAGTAGTGCTTTGCGTTTATGTTCATTCGTTGGAAACTTGTTCTTGTTAGGAACAAGTTAGGGTTAGGAGTTAGGGTTAGGGATAGGGTAGGGTTAGGGTTAGGGTTATGGTTAGGGTTAGCGTTAGGTGTTAGGGTTAGCATTAGGGTTAGGGGTAGGGTTAGTGGCTTAGGGTTAAGGTTAGGGATATATCACTTTTCATTTTTCCTGTTATAATAATTGAACAGGCGACCACAATTTGAATTAGTTTACAATGTTGTGCTTTGCTTTCCTTTTCTTTCGATGAAAACTTGTTTCTTTGCTGTAAATTTCGATATATCGATCTTCATATTTCCTGTATTCCTAATTGAGCGAAGCGACACACATGTGATTCAGTTTAAAGTAGTGCTTTGCTTTTTTTGCTTTTTCGTTTGAAACTTGTTTCTGTGCTGTACAATCGTTATATCACTTTTCAGTTGTCCTGTATTCCTAATTGAGCGAGTGGCACACATGTGATTTGGTTGACAAAGTAGTGCTTTGCGTTTATGTTCTTTCTTTGAAAATTTGTTCCTGTTAGGAACAAGTTAGGTTAGGGTTAGTGTTAGTGTTAAGTTAGGGTTAGGGTTAGGGTTAGGGTTAGGGTTAGGGTTAGGGTTAGGGTTAGGGGTTAGGGTTAGGGTTAGGGTTATATCACTTTTCAGTTTTCCTGTTGTAAAAAATTCAGCAGGCGACAGGAATGTGAATTAGTTTAAAAGTTGTGCTTTATGTTTCTGTTTTTCAATGAAAACTTGTTTCTTTGCCATATATTTCGATATATCACTTTTCAGTTTTCTTGTATTGCTAATTGAGCGATTGGCACACATGTGATTTAGTTTACAAAGTAGTGTTTGCATTTCTGTTCTTCTGTTGGAAACTTGATTCTGTGCTGTACAGTGTGATATATCACTTTTCAGTTTTCTTGTTATAATAATTGAATGGGCTACACATATGCAATTAGTTTACATAGTTGTGCTTTGCGTTTCTGTTCTTTTGATGGAAACTTGTTCCTGTGCTGTACAGTTCCATATATCACTTTTCAGTTTTCCTGTTATACTAATTGAACAGGCAACACATATGTGAATTAGTTTACAAAGTTGTGCTTTGCGTTTCTCTTCTTTCTATTGAAATTTTTTTCTGTGCCATACAGTACGTTATATTACTTTTCAACTTTCCTGTATTCCTAATTGAAAGAGTGGCACACATGTGATTTGGTTTACAAAGTAGTGCTTTGCATTTATGTTCTTTAGTTCGAAACTTGTTCTTATTAGGAACAAGTTAGGGTTAGGATTAGGGTTAGGATTAGGGTTATGGTTATGGTTAGGGGTAGGGGTAGGGGGTAGGGTTAGGGGGCTTAGGTTTAGGATTAGGGTTATATCACTTTTCAGTTTTCCTGTTATAATAATTGAACAAGCGACACAATTTGAATTAGTTTACAATGTTGTGCTTTGTGTTTCTGTTCTTTGATGAAAACAGATTTCTTTGCCTTACATTTCTATTTATTGCTTTTCAGTTTCCCTGTATTCCTAATTTTGTGTGAGCGACACACATGTGAATTAGTTTACAAAGTAGTGCTTTGCTTTTCTGTTCTTCTGTTGGAAACTTATTTCTGTGCTGTACAGTGTGATATATCACTTTTCAGTTTTCCTATTATAATAATTGAACACTTGACACAAATGTGAATTAGTTTACAAAGTTGTGCTTTGTGTTTCTTTTCATTGGATGGAAACTTGTTTCTGTGCCTTACAGTCTTGAGATAACACTTTTCAGTTTTCCTGTATTCCTAATTGAGCAAGCGACTCACATGAGATTTAGTTTACAAAGTAGTGCTTTTCGTTTCTGTTCTTCTGTTGGAAACTTGTTTCTGTGCTGTACAGTCTACGTTATATCTCTTTTAAGTTTTCCTGTATTCCTAATTGGTAAGTGGCACACATGTGATTTAGTTTACAATGTAGTGCTGCGTTACTGTTCTTTTGTTGAAAACTTGTTCCTGTTAGGAACAAGTTAGGGTTTAGGATTAGGGTTAGTGTTACACGGTGTTAGGGTTAGGGTTAGGGTTGTTAGGGTTAGGGTGAGGCTTAGGGTTAGAGTAGGGTTAGGGTCAGGGTTAGGGTTAGGGGCTGAGGGCTAGGTTGAGGTTATATCACTTTTCAGTTTTCCTGTTATAATAATTGAACAGGCGACACAAATGTGAATTAGTTTACAAAGTTGTGCTTTGCGTTTCTGTTCTTTTCGTGGAAACTTGTTCCTGTGCTGTACAGTTCGATATATCACTTTTCAGTTTTCCTGTTATAATAATTGAACGGGTGACACGTATGTGAATTACTTTAAAAAGTTGTGCTTTGTGTTTCTCTTCTTTAGATGGAAACTTGTTTCTTTGCCATACAGTCTTGAGATAACACTTTTCAGTTTTCCTGTATTCCTAATTGAGCGGCGACACATGTGATTCCGTTTAAAAGTAGTGCTTTGTTTTTCTGTTCTTTTGTTTGAAACTTGTTCTTGTGCTGTACAGTGCATTATATCACTTTTCAGTTTTCCTTTTTTCCAAATTGAGCAGGTGGCACACATGTGATATAATTTACAAAGTAGTGCTTTGCGTTTCTGTTCTTTTGTTGGAAACTTGTTCCTGTTAGGAACAAGTTAGGAGTTAGGAACTAGGGTTAGGGGCTTCCTGTCAGGGTGAGGGTTATATCACTTTTCAGTTTTCCTGTTATAATAATTAAACAGGCGACACGAATGTGAATTAGTTTACAAGTAGTGCTTTGCGTTTCTGTTCTTCTTTTGGAAACTTGTTTCTGTGCTGTACAGTGTGATATATCACTTTTCAGTTTTCCTGTATTCCTAATTGAGCGAGTGGCACACATGTGATTTAGTTTACAAAGTAGTGCTTTGCGTTTCTGTTCTTTTGTTGGAAACTTGTTAGGAACAAGTTAGGGTTAGTGTTAGGGTTAGGTTTAGGGTTAGAGTTAGTGGCTTAGGGTTAGGATTAGGGTTATGGTTAGGGTTAGGGGCTTAGGGTTAGGGTTAGGGATATCGTTAGGGTTAGGGTTAGGGTTAGGGTTAGGGTTAGGGTTAGGGGTTAGGGTTAGGGTTAGGGTTAGGGTTAGGTTTATATCACTTTTCATTTTCCTGTTATAATAATTGAACAGGCGACCACGAATATGAATTACTTTACAAAGTTGTGCTTTGAGTTTAGGTTCTTTTCGATAAAAACTTGTTTCTTTGCGTACATTTGATTTATAAACTTTTCAGTTTCCTGTATTCCTAATTGAGTGAGCGACACACATGTGATTTAGTTTACAAAGTAGAGCTTTGCGTTTCTGTTCTACTTTTGGAAACTTGTTTCTGTGCTGTAAAGTGCGAGATAACACTTTTCAGTTTTCCTGTATGCCTAATTGAGCAAGCGACACACATGTGATTCCATTTAAATGTAGTGCTTTGATTTTCTGTTTTTTCTTTCGATACTTGTTCCTGTGCTGTACAGTGTGTTATATCACTTTTAAGTTTTCCTGTATTATTAATTGAGCGAGTGGCACACATGTGATTTAGTTTCCAAAGTAGTGCTTTGCTTTTCTGTTCTTTCGTTGGAAACTTGTTCCTGTTAGGAACATGTTAGGGTTAGGTTAGGGTTAGGGTTAGGTTTAGGGTTAGGGTAGGGTTAGGGGCTTAGGGTTAGGGTAGGGGTAGGGTTAGGGTTAGGGGCTTACGTTGAAGGTGAGGGTTACGGTTAGGGTTAGGGGCTTAGGGTTACGGTGATGGTTATATCACTTTTCAGTTTTCATGTTATAATAATTGAACAGGCGACACGAATATGAATTACTTTACAAAGTTGTGCTTTGCGTTTAGGTTCTTTCGATAAAAACTTGTTTCTTTGCCGTACATTTCGATTTATCGCTTTTCAGTTTCCCTGTATTCCTAATTGAGTGAGCGACACACATGTGATTTAGTTTACAAAGTAGTGCTTTGCGTTTCTGTTCTTTCGTTGGAAACTTGTTAGGGTTAGGGTTAGGTTTAGGGTTAGGTTTAGGGTTACGGTAGGGGTAGGGGCTTAGGGTTAGGGTAGGGGTAGGGTTAGGGTTAGGGGCTTACGTTGAAGGTGAGTATTACGGTTAGGGTTAGGGGCTTAGGGTTACGGTGAGTGTTATATCACTTTTCAGTTTTCATGTTATAATAATTGAACAGGGTACCTGAATGTAAATTAGTTTACTAATTTTTAATGTATGCGTTCTGTTCTTCTGTTGGAAACTTGTTTCTGTGCTGTATAGTGAGATATATCACTTTTCAGTTTTCCTGTTATAATAATTGAACGGGCGACACGTATGTGAATTAGTTTACAGAGTTGTGCTTTTCATTTATGTTCTTTCGATGAAAGCAGGTTCCTGTGCTATACAGTTCGATATATCACTTTTCAGTTTTCCTGTTATAATAATTGAACGGGGGACATGTATGTGAATTAGTTTACAAAGTTGTGCTGCGTTTCTCTTCTTTGATGGAAACTTGTTTCTGTGCCATAAAGTGCGAGATAACACTTTTCAGTTTTCCTGTATTCCCTAATTGAGCGAGTGGTACACATGTGATTTAGTTTACAAAGTAGTGCTTTGTGTTTCTGTTCTTTTGTTGGAAACTTGTTCCTGTTAGGAACAAGTTAGGGTTAGGGTTATGGTTAGGGTTAGGTTTAGGGTTAGGGTTATGGGTTAGGGTTAGGGTTAGGGTTAGGGTTAGAGTTAGGGGCTTAGGGTTAGGATTAGGGTTATATCACTTTTCAGTTTTCCTTTTATAATAGTTGAACAGGCAACACGATTGTGAATTAGTTTACAAATTTGTGCTGCGTTTCTGTTCTTCTGTTGGAAACTTGTTTCTGTGCTGTATATTGTGAAATGTCACTTTTCAGTTTTCCTGTTATAATAATTGAGCAGGCGACATGTATGTGAATTAGTTTACAAAGTTGTGCTTTTCGTTTCTGTTCTTTCAATGGAAGCAGGTTCCTGTGCTGTACAGTTCGATATATCACTTTTCAGTTTTCCTGTTTTAATAATGGAATGGTGGACACATATGAGAATTAGTTTACAAAGCTGTGCTGCGTTTCTATTCTTTTCGATTGAAACTTGTTTCTGTTCTGTACAGTCGTTATATCTCTTTTCAGTTTTCCTGTATTCCTAATTGAGTAAGTGGCACACATGTGATTTAGTTTACAAAGTAGTGCTGCTTTGCGTTTCTGTTCTTTCCTTGAAACTTGTTCCTATTATGAACAAGTTAGCGTTAGGATTAGGTTTAGGGTTAGGTTTAGTGTGATGGTTAGGGTTAGGGTAGGGTTAGGGTTAGGGTTAGGTTTAGAGTTAGGGGCTTAGGGTTAGGGTGAGGTTTATATCACTTTTCAGTTTTCTTGTTATAATAATTGAACAGGCAACACGAATGTGAATTAGTTTACAAAGTAGAGCTTTGCGGTTATGTTCTTTCCTTGAAACTTGTTTCTTTGCTGTACAGTCACGATATATCACTTTTCAATTTTCCTGTTATAATAATTGAATGGGCAACATGTATGTGAATTATTTCACAAAATTGTGCTTTTCGTTTCTGTTCTTTCGATGGAAGCAGGTTCCTGGGCTGTACAGTTTGATATATCACTTTTCAGTTTTCCTGTTATAATAATTGAACGGGCGACACTTATGTGAATTAGTTTAGAAAGTTGTGCTTTTCCTTTCTCTTCTATCGATGGAAACTTGTTTCTGTGCCTTACAATGTGAGATAACACTTTTCAATTTTCCTGTATTCCTATTTGAGGGAGCGACACACATGTGATTCCGTTTAAAAGTAGTGCTTTGCTTTTCTATTCTTTCGTTCGAAACTTGTTCCTGTGCTGTACAGTGCGTTATATCACTTTTACGTTTTCCTGTATTCTTAATTGAGCGAGTGGCACACATGTGATTTAGTTCAAAAAGTAATGCTTTGCGTTTAAGTTCCTTCATTGGAATCTTGTTCCTGTTAGGAACAAGTTAGGGTTAGGATTAGGGTTAGGGTTAGGGGGTTAGGGTTAGGGTTAGGCTGAGGGTTAGGGTTAGGGTTAAGTTTAAGGGCTTAGGGTTAGGGTTAGGTTTAGGGTTAAGGTTAGGTTTAGGGTTAGGCTGAGGGTTAGGGTTAGCGTAGGGTTAGGGTTAGGGTTAGGGGCTCAGGGTTAGGGTGAGGGCTATATCACTTTTCAGTTTTCATGTTATAATAATTGAGCAGGCAACACGAATGTGAATTAGTTTACACAGTTGTGCTTTGTGTTTCTCTTCTTTAGATGGAAACTTGTTTCTGTGCCGTAAAGTGCAAGATAACACTTTTCACTTTTCCTGTATTCCTAATTGAGCAAGCAACACACATGTGATTCTATTTAAAAGTAGTGCTTTTCTTTTCTTTTCTTTCGTTCGAAACATATTCCTGTGCTGTACAGTGCGTCATATCTCTTTTCAGTCTTCCTGTATTCCTCATTGAGCGAGCGACACACATGTGATTCCGTTTAAAAGTAGTGCTTTTCTTTTCTTTTCTTTCGTTGAAACATGTTCCTGTGCTGTACAGTCGTCATATCTCTTTTCAGTTTTCCTGAATTCCTAATTGAGCGAGTGGCACACATGTGATTTAGTTTACAATGTAGTGCTTTGCGTTTAAGTTCTTTAAATCGGAAAATTTCCTTTTAGGAATAAGTTAGGGTTAGGTTTAGGGTTAGGGTTAGGGTTAGGGTTAGGATTAGGGGTTAGGGTTAGGGTTGGGGTTAGGGTTAGGGTTAGGGTTAGAATTAGGGGCTTAGGGATAGGATTAGGGTTATATCACTTTTCAGTTTTCCTGTTATAATAATTGAACACTTGACACAAATGTGAATTAGTTTACAAAGTTGTGCTTTGTGTTTCTTTTCATTGGATGGAAACTTGTTTCTGTGCCTTACAGTCTTGAGATAACACTTTTCAGTTTTCCTGTATTCCTAATTGAGCAAGCGACTCACATGTGATTTAGTTTACAAAGTAGTGCTTTTCGTTTCTGTTCTTCTGTTGGAAACTTGTTTCTGTGCTGTACAGTGCGTTATATCTCTTTTAAGTTTTCCTGTATTCCTAATTGAGCGAGTGGCACACATGTGATTTAGTTTACAATGTAGTGCTTTGCGTTACTGTTCTTTTGTTGAAAACTTGTTCCTGTTAGGAACAAGTTAGGGTTAGGATTAGGGTTAGGGTTAGGGTTAGGGTTAGGGTGAGGCTTAGGGTTAGAGTAGGGTTAGGGTCAGGGTTAGGGTTAGGGGCTGAGGCTAGGTTGAGGTTATATCACTTTTCAGTTTTCCTGTTATAATAATTGAACAGGCGACACAAATGTGAATTAGTTTACAAAGTTGTGCTTTGCGTTTCTGTTCTTTTGGTGGAAACTTGTTCCTGTGCTGTACAGTTCGATATATCACTTTTCAGTTTTCCTGTTATAATAATTGAACGGGTGACACGTATGTGAATTACTTTACAAAGTTGTGCTTTGCGTTTCTGTTCATTGGATGGAAAGTTGTTTCTGTGCCGTACAGTGCGAGATAACACTTTTCAGTTTTCCTGTATTCCTAATTGAGCGATTGGCACACATGTGATTTAGTTTACAAAGTGGTGCTTTGGGTTTATGTTCTTTTGTTGGAAACTTGTTCCTGTTAGGAACAATTTAGGGTTAGTGTTACGGTTAGGCTTAGTGTTAGGGTTAGGGTTATGGGCTTAGGGTTAGGGATAGGGTTACGGTTAGGCTTAGTGTTATTGGCTTAGGGTTAGGGTGAGTGTTATATCACTTTTCAGTTTTCCTGTTATAATTATTGAACAGGCGACACAAATGTGAATTAGTTTACAAGGTAGTGCTTTGCGTTTCTGTTCTTCTGTTTGAAACTTGTTTCTGTGCTGTACAGTGTGATATATCACTTTTCAGTTTTCCTGTTATAATAATTGAGCGGGTGACATGTACGTGAAATAGTTTACAAAGTTGTGCTTTGCCTTTCTCTTCTATCGATGGAAACTTGTTTCTGTGCCTTACAATGTGAGATAACACTTTTCAATTTTCCTGTATTCCTAATTGAGGGAGCGACACACGTGATTCCGTTTAAAAGTAGTGCTTTGCTTTTCTGTTCTTTCGTTCGAAACTTGTTCCTGTGCTGTACTGTGTGTTATATCACTTTTAAGTTTTCCTGTATTCCTAATTGAGAAAGCGGCACACATGTGATTTAGTTTACAGAGTAGTGCTTTGCATTTAAGTTCTTTAGTTGGAAACTTGTTCCTGTTAGGAACAAGTTAAGGTTAGGAATTCTGTGAGGGTTAGGGGTTAGGGTTAGGGTTAGGGACTTAGGGTTAGGATTAGGGTTCTATCACTTTTCAGTTTTCCTGTTATAATAATTGAACAGGCGACACGAATGTGAATTAGTTTACAAAGTTGTGCTTTGTGTTTCTGTACTTTCGATGAAAATTTGTTTCTTTGCCATACATTTCGATATATCGCTTTTCAGTTTTCCTGTATTCCTAATTGAGCGAGCAACTCACATGTGATTAAGTTTACAAAGTAGTGCTTTTCGTTTCTGTTCTTCTGTTGGAAACTTGTTTCTGTGTTGTACAGTGCGTTATATATCTTTTAAGTTTTCCTGTATTCCAAATTGAGCGAGTGGCACATATGTGATTTAGTTTACAAAGTAGTGCTTGGCGTTTCTGTTCTTTTGTTGGAATCTTGTTCCTGTTAGGAACAAGTTAGGGTTAGGATTAGGGTTAGGGTTAGGGTTAGGGTTAGGGTTAGGGTTAGGGTTAGGGTTAGGGTGAGGCTTAGGCTTAGAGTAGGGCTAGGTTTTAGGGTTAGGGTTAGGGTTAGGGTTAGGGTTAGGGTTAGGGTTAGGTTTAGGGGCTGAGGGCTAGGTTGAGGGTTATATCACTTTTCAGTTTTCCAGTTATTATAATTGAACACTTGACACAAATGTGAATTAGTTTACAAAGTTGTGCTTTGCGTTTCTGTTCTTTCGATGAAAACTTGTTTCTTTGCCGTACATTTTGATATATCGCTTTTCAGTTTTCCTTTATTCCTAATTGAGAGAGCAACACACATGTGATTTAGTTTACAAAGTAGTGCTTTGCGTTTCCGTTCTTTCGATGGAAACTTGTTCCTGTGCTGTACAGTTCGATATATCACTTTTCAGTTTTGCTGTTATAATAATTGAACGGGTGACACGTATGTGAATTAGTTTACAAAGTTGTGCTTTGCGTTTCTTTTCATTTGATGGAAACTTGTTTCTGTGCCTTACAGTGCGAGATAACACTTTTCAGTTTTCCTGTTTTCTTAATTGAGCAAGCGACTCACATGTGATTTAGTTTACAAAGTAGTGCTTTTCGTTTCTGTTCTTCTGTTGGAAACATGTTTCTGTGCTGTACAGTGCGTTATATCTCATTTAAGTTTTCCTGTATTCCTAATTGAGCGAGTGGCACACATGTGATTTAGTTTACAAAGTAGTGCTTTGCGTTTCTGTTCTTTTGTTCTGTTCTAGGGTTAGGATTAGCGTTAGGGTTAGGGTTAGGGTTAGGGTGAGGCTTAGGGTTAGAGTAGGGTTAGGGTTAGGGTTAGGGTTAGGGTTAGGGGCTGAGGGCTAGGGTGAGGGTTATATCACTTTTCAGTTTTCCTTTTATAATACTTGAACAGGCGACACAAATGTGAATTAGTTTACAAAGTTGTGCTTTGCGTTTCTGTTCTTTCGATGAAAACTTGATTCTTTGCCTTACATTTCGATTTATCGCTTTTCAGTTTCCCTGTATTCCTAATTGAGTGACCGACACACATGTGATTTAGTTTACAAAGTAGTGCTTTGCGTTTCGATTCTTCTGTTGGAAACTTGTTTCTCTGCTGTATAGTGTGATATATCACTTTTCTGTTTTACTGTTATAATAATTGAATGGGCGACACGTATGTGTAAAAGGTTGTGCTTTGAGTTTCTGTTCTTTCAATGGAAACTTGTTTCTGTGCCATAGAGTGCGAGATAACACTTTTCAGTTTTCCTGTATTCCTAATTGAGCGAGCGACACACATGTGATTCCGTTTAAAAGTAGTGCTTTCCTTTTCTGTTCTTTCTTTCGAAACTTGTTCCTGTGCTGTACAGTGCGTTATATCTCCTTTCAGTTTTCCTGTATTCCAAATTGAGCGATTGGCACACATGTGATTTAGGTTACAAAGTAGTGCTTTGCGTTTAAGTTCTTTCGTTGGAAACTTGTTCCTAGGAACAAGTTAGGGTTAGTTTTAGGGTTAGGGTTAGGGATAGGGGTTAGGATTAGTGTTAGGGTTAGAGTTAGGGGCTTAGGGAAAGGATTAGTGTTATATCACTTTTCAGTTTTCCTGTTATAATAATTGAACCGGCGACACGAATGTGAATTTGTTTACATAGTTCTGCTTTGCGTTTCTGTTCTTTTCATGAAAATTGTTTCTTTGCCGTACATTTCAATATATCGCTTTTCGGTTTTCTTGTATTCCTAATTGAGCGAGCGACACATATGTGATTTAGTTTACAAAGTAATATTTTGCGTTTCTGTTCTACTGTTTGAAACTTGTTTCTGTGCTGTACACTGTGATATATCACTTTTCAGTTTTCCTTTTATAACAATTGAACAGGTGACAAGTATGTGAATTACTTTACAAAGTTGTGCTTTGCGTTTCTGTTCATTGGATGGAAACTTGTTTCTGTGCCGTACAGTGCGAGATAACACTTTTCAGTTTTCCTGTATTCCTAATTGAGCGATTGGCACACACGTGATTTAGTTTACAAAGTGGTGCTTTGGGTTTATGTTCTTTTGTTGGAAACTTGTTCCTGTTAAGAACAATTTAGGGTTAGTGTTACGGTTAGGCTTAGTGTTAGGGTTAGGGTTATGGGCTTAGGGTTAGGGATAGGGTTACGGTTAGGCTTAGGGTTATTGGCTTAGGGTTAGTGTGAGTGTTATATCACTTTTCAGTTTTCCTGTTATAATTATTGAACAGGCGACACAAATGTGAATTAGTTTACAAAGTAGTGCTTTGCGTTTCTGTTCTTCTGTTTGAAACTTGTTTCTGTGCTGTACAGTGTGATATATCACTTTTCAGTTTTCATGTTATAATAATTGAACGGGCGAAATGTATGTGAAGTTGTTTACAAAGTTGTGCTTTGCCTTTCTCTTCTATCGATGGAAACTTGTTTCTGTGCCTTACAATATGAGATAACACTTTTCAATTTTCCTGTATTCCTAATTGAGGGAGCGACACACATGTGATTCCGTTTAAAAGTAGTGCTTTGCTTTTCTGTTCTTTCATTCGAAACTTGTTCCTGTGCTATACAGTGCGTTATATTACTTTTAAGTTTTCCTGTATTCCTAATTGAGCGAGTGGCACACATGTGATTTAGTTTACAAAGTAGTGCTTTGCGTTTATGTTCATTCGTTGGAAACTTGTTCTTGTTAGGAACAAGTTAGGGTTAGGGTTAGGGTTAGGGATAGGGTAGGGTTAGGGTTAGGGTTATGGTTAGGGTTAGCGTTAGGTGTTAGGGTTAGCATTAGGGTTAGGGGTAGGGTTAGTGGCTTAGGGTTAAGGTTAGGGATATATCACTTTTCATTTTTCCTGTTATAATAATTGAACAGGCGACACGAATTTGAATTAGTTTACAATGTTGTGCTTTGCTTTCCTTTTCTTTCGATGAAAACTTGTTTCTTTGCTGTAAATTTCGATATATCGATCTTCATATTTCCTGTATTCCTAATTGAGCGAGCGACACACATGTGATTCAGTTTAAAAGTAGTGCTTTGCTTTTTTGCTTTTTCGTTTGAAACTTGTTTCTGTGCTGTACAGTACGTTATATCACTTTTCAGTTGTCCTGTATTCCTAATTGAGCGAGTGGCACACATGTGATTTGGTTGACAAAGTAGTGCTTTGCGTTTATGTTCTTTCTTTGAAAATTTGTTCCTGTTAGGAACAAGTTAGGTTTAGGGTTAGTGTTAGTGTTAAGTTAGGGTTAGGGTTAGGGTTAGGGTTAGGGTTAGGGTTAGGGTTAGGGGTTAGGGTTAGGGTTAGGGTTATATCACTTTTCAGTTTTCCTGTTGTAAAAATTCAACGGGCGACAGGAATGTGAATTAGTTTAAAAAGTTGTGCTTTGCGTTTCTGTTTTTTCAATGAAAACTTGTTTCTTTGCCATATATTTCGATATATCACTTTTCAGTTTTCTTGTATTGCTAATTGAGCGATTGGCACACATGTGATTTAGTTTACAAAGTAGTGTTTTGCATTTCTGTTCTTCTGTTGGAAACTTGATTCTGTGCTGTACAGTGTGATATATCACTTTTCAGTTTTCTTGTTATAATAATTGAATGGGCTACACATATGCGAATTAGTTTACATAGTTGTGCTTTGCGTTTCTGTTCTTTTGATGGAAACTTGTTCCTGTGCTGTACAGTTCCATATATCACTTTTCAGTTTTCCTGTTATACTAATTGAACAGGCAACACATATGTGAATTAGTTTACAAAGTTGTGCTTTGCGTTTCTCTTCTTTCTATTGAAATTTTTTTCTGTGCCATACAGTACGTTATATTACTTTTCAACTTTCCTGTATTCCTAATTGAGCGAGTGGCACACATGTGATTTGGTTTACAAAGTAGTGCTTTGCATTTATGTTCTTTCGTTCGAAACTTGTTCTTGTTAGGAACAAGTTAGGGTTAGGATTAGGGTTAGGATTAGGGTTATGGTTATGGTTAGGGGTAGGGGTAGGGGTAGGGTTAGGGGCTTAGGTTTAGGATTAGGGTTATATCACTTTTCAGTTTTCCTGTTATAATAATTGAACAGGCGACACGAATTTGAATTAGTTTACAATGTTGTGCTTTGTGTTTCTGTTCTTTCGATGAAAACAGATTTCTTTGCCTTACATTTCTATTTATTGCTTTTCAGTTTCCCTGTATTCCTAATTTTGTGAGCGACACACATGTGAATTAGTTTACAAAGTAGTGCTTTGCTTTTCTGTTCTTCTGTTGGAAACTTATTTCTGTGCTGTACAGTGTGATATATCACTTTTCAGTTTTCCTATTATAATAATTGAACACTTGACACAAATGTGAATTAGTTTACAAAGTTGTGCTTTGTGTTTCTTTTCATTGGATGGAAACTTGTTTCTGTGCCTTACAGTGCGAGATAACACTTTTCAGTTTTCCTGTATTCCTAATTGAGCAAGCGACTCACATGAGATTTAGTTTACAAAGTAGTGCTTTTCGTTTCTGTTCTTCTGTTGGAAACTTGTTTCTGTGCTGTACAGTGCGTTATATCTCTTTTAAGTTTTCCTGTATTCCTAATTGAGCGAGTGGCACACATGTGATTTAGTTTACAATGTAGTGCTTTGCGTTACTGTTCTTTTGTTGAAAACTTGTTCCTGTTAGGAACAAGTTAGGGTTAGGATTAGGGTTAGTGTTACGGTTAGTGTTAGGGTTAGGGTTAGGGTTAGGGTTAGGGTTAGGGTGAGGCTTAGGGTTAGAGTAGGGTTAGGGTCAGGGTTAGGGTTAGGGGCTGAGGGCTAGGTTGAGGGTTATATCACTTTTCAGTTTTCCTGTTATAATAATTGAACAGGCGACACAAATGTGAATTAGTTTACAAAGTTGTGCTTTGCGTTTCTGTTCTTTCGGTGGAAACTTGTTCCTGTGCTGTACAGTTCGATATATCACTTTTCAGTTTTCCTGTTATAATAATTGAACGGGTGACACGTATGTGAATTACTTTAAAAAGTTGTGCTTTGTGTTTCTCTTCTTTAGATGGAAACTTGTTTCTTTGCCATACAGTGCGAGATAACACTTTTCAGTTTTCCTGTATTCCTAATTGAGCGAGCGACACACATGTGATTCCGTTTAAAAGTAGTGCTTTGTTTTTCTGTTCTTTTGTTTGAAACTTGTTCTTGTGCTGTACAGTGCATTATATCACTTTTCAGTTTTCCTTTTTTCCAAATTGAGCAGGTGGCACACATGTGATATAATTTACAAAGTAGTGCTTTGCGTTTCTGTTCTTTTGTTGGAAACTTGTTCCTGTTAGGAACAAGTTAGGGTTAGGGCTAGGGTTAGGGGCTTCCTGTCAGGGTGAGGGTTATATCACTTTTCAGTTTTCCTGTTATAATAATTAAACAGGCGACACGAATGTGAATTAGTTTACAAGGTAGTGCTTTGCGTTTCTGTTCTTCTTTTGGAAACTTGTTTCTGTGCTGTACAGTGTGATATATCACTTTTCAGTTTTCCTGTATTCCTAATTGAGCGAGTGGCACACATGTGATTTAGTTTACAAAGTAGTGCTTTGCGTTTCTGTTCTTTTGTTGGAAACTTGTTAGGAACAAGTTAGGGTTAGTGTTAGGGTTAGGTTTAGGGTTAGAGTTAGTGGCTTAGGGTTAGGATTAGGGTTATGGTTAGGGTTAGGGGCTTAGGGTTAGGGTTAGGGATATCGTTAGGGTTAGGGTTAGGGTTAGGGTTAGGGTTAGGGTTAGGGGTTAGGGTTAGGGTTAGGGTTAGGGTTAGGTTTATATCACTTTTCATTTTTCCTGTTATAATAATTGAACAGGCGACACGAATATGAATTACTTTACAAAGTTGTGCTTTGAGTTTAGGTTCTTTCGATAAAAACTTGTTTCTTTGCCGTACATTTCGATTTATCGCTTTTCAGTTTCCCTGTATTCCTAATTGAGTGAGCGACACACATGTGATTTAGTTTACAAAGTAGTGCTTTGCGTTTCTGTTCTTTCGTTGGAAACTTGTTAGGGTTAGGGTTAGGTTTAGGGTTAGGTTTAGGGTTACGGTAGGGGTAGGGGCTTAGGGTTAGGGTAGGGGTAGGGTTAGGGTTAGGGGCTTACGTTGAAGGTGAGTATTACGGTTAGGGTTAGGGGCTTAGGGTTACGGTGAGTGTTATATCACTTTTCAGTTTTCATGTTATAATAATTGAACAGGGTACCTGAATGTAAATTAGTTTACTAATTTTTAATGTGCGTTTCTGTTCTTCTGTTGGAAACTTGTTTCTGTGCTGTATAGTGAGATATATCACTTTTCAGTTTTCCTGTTATAATAATTGAACGGGCGACACGTATGTGAATTAGTTTACAGAGTTGTGCTTTTCATTTATGTTCTTTTTGATGAAAGCAGGTTCCTGTGCTATACAGTTCGATATATCACTTTTCAGTTTTCCTGTTATAATAATTGAACGGGGGACATGTATGTGAATTAGTTTACAAAGTTGTGCTTTGCGTTTCTCTTCTTTCGATGGAAACTTGTTTCTGTGCCATAAAGTGCGAGATAACACTTTTCAGTTTTCCTGTATTCCTAATTGAAACAGTGGTACACATGTGATTTAGTTTACAAAGTAGTGCTTTGTGTTTCTGTTCTTTTGTTGGAAACTTGTTCCTGTTAGGAACAAGTTAGGTTAGGGTTATGGTTAGGGTTAGGTTTAGGGTTAGGGTTATGGGTTAGGGTTAGGGTTAGGGTTAGGGTTAGAGTTAGGGGCTTAGGGTTAGGATTAGGGTTATATCACTTTTCAGTTTTCCTTTTATAATAGTTGAACAGGCAACACGATTGTGAATTAGTTTACAAATTTGTGCTTTGCGTTTCTGTTCTTCTGTTGGAAACTTGTTTCTGTGCTGTATATTGTGAAATGTCACTTTTCAGTTTTCCTGTTATAATAATTGAACGGGCGACATGTATGTGAATTAGTTTACAAAGTTGTGCTTTTCGTTTCTGTTCTTTCAATGGAAGCAGGTTCCTGTGCTGTACAGTTCGATATATCACTTTTCAGTTTTCCTGTTTTAATAATGGAATGGTGGACACATATGAGAATTAGTTTACAAAGCTGTGCTTTGCGTTTCTGTTCTTTCGATTGAAACTTGTTTCTGTTCTGTACAGTGCGTTATATCTCTTTTCAGTTTTCCTGTATTCCTAATTGAGCGAGTGGCACACATGTGATTTAGTTTACAAAGTAGTGCTTTGCGTTTCTGTTCTTTCCTTGGAAACTTGTTCCTGTTATGAACAAGTTAGCGTTAGGATTAGGTTTAGGGTTAGGTTTAGTGTGATGGTTAGGGTTAGGGTAGGGTTAGGGTTAGGGTTAGGTTTAGAGTTAGGGGCTTAGGGTTAGGGTGAGGTTTATATCACTTTTCAGTTTTCTTGTTATAATAATTGAACAGGCAACACGAATGTGAATTAGTTTACAAAGTAGAGCTTTGCGGTTATGTTCTTTCCTTGGAAACTTGTTTCTTTGCTGTACAGTGCGATATATCACTTTTCAATTTTCCTGTTATAATAATTGAATGGGCAACATGTATGTGAATTATTTCACAAAATTGTGCTTTTCGTTTCTGTTCTTTCGATGGAAGCAGGTTCCTGGGCTGTACAGTTTGATATATCACTTTTCAGTTTTCCTGTTATAATAATTGAACGGGCGACACTTATGTGAATTAGTTTAGAAAGTTGTGCTTTTCCTTTCTCTTCTATCGATGGAAACTTGTTTCTGTGCCTTACAATGTGAGATAACACTTTTCAATTTTCCTGTATTCCTATTTGAGGGAGCGACACACATGTGATTCCGTTTAAAAGTAGTGCTTTGCTTTTCTATTCTTTCGTTCGAAACTTGTTCCTGTGCTGTACAGTCGTTATATCACTTTTTACGTTTTCCTGTATTCTTAATTGAGCGAGTGGCACACATGTGATTTAGTTCAAAAAAAGTAATGCTTTGCGTTTAAGTTCCTTCATTGGAATCTTGTTCCTGTTAGGAACAAGTTAGTTAGGTTAGGATTAGGGTTAGGGTTAGGGGGTTAGGGTTAGGGTTAGGCTGAGGGTTAGGGTTAGGGTTAAGTTTAAGGGCTTAGGGTTAGGGTTAGGTTTAGGGTTAAGGTTAGGTTTAGGGTTAGGCTGAGGGTTAGGGTTAGCGTAGGGTTAGGGTTAGGGTTAGGGGCTCAGGGTTAGGGTGAGGGCTATATCACTTTTCAGTTTTCATGTTATAATAATTGAGCAGGCAACACGAATGTGAATTAGTTTACACAGTTGTGCTTTGTGTTTCTCTTCTTTAGATGGAAACTTGTTTCTGTGCCGTAAAGTGCAAGATAACACTTTTCACTTTTCCTGTATTCCTAATTGAGCAAGCAACACACATGTGATTCTATTTAAAAGTAGTGCTTTTCTTTTCTTTTCTTTCGTTCGAAACATATTCCTGTGCTGTACAGTGCGTCATATCTCTTTTCAGTCTTCCTGTATTCCTCATTGAGCGAGCGACACACATGTGATTCCGTTTAAAAGTAGTGCTTTTCTTTTCTTTTCTTTCGTTCGAAACATGTTCCTGTGCTGTACAGTGCGTCATATCTCTTTTCAGTTTTCCTGAATTCCTAATTGAGCGAGTGGCACACATGTGATTTAGTTTACAATGTAGTGCTTTGCGTTTAAGTTCTTTCGTCGGAAAATTTCCTTTTAGGAATAAGTTAGGGTTAGGTTTAGGGTTAGGGTTAGGGTTAGGGTTAGGATTAGGGGTTAGGGTTAGGGTTGGGGTTAGGGTTAGGGTTAGGGTTAGAATTAGGGGCTTAGGGATAGGATTAGGGTTATATCACTTTTCAGTTTTCCTGTTATAATAATTGAACACTTGACACAAATGTGAATTAGTTTACAAAGTTGTGCTTTGTGTTTCTTTTCATTGGATGGAAACTTGTTTCTGTGCCTTACAGTCTTGAGATAACACTTTCAGTTTTCCTGTATTCCTAATTGAGCAAGCGACTCACATGTGATTTAGTTTACAAAGTAGTGCTTTTCGTTTCTGTTCTTCTGTTGGAAACTTGTTTCTGTGCTGTACAGTGCGTTATATCTCTTTTAAGTTTTCCTGTATTCCTAATTGAGCGAGTGGCACACATGTGATTTAGTTTACAATGTAGTGCTTTATGCGTTGTTGTTCTTTTGTTGAAAACTTGTTCCTGTTAGGAACAAGTTAGGGTTAGGATTAGGTTAGGGTTAGGGTTAGGGTTAGGGTGAGGCTTAGGGTTAGAGTAGGGTTAGGGTCAGGGTTAGGGTTAGGGGCTGAGGGCTAGGTTGAGGGTTATATCACTTTTCAGTTTTCCTGTTATAATAATTGAACAGGCGACACAAATGTGAATTAGTTTACAAAGTTGTGCTTTGCGTTTCTGTTCTTTTGGTGGAAACTTGTTCCTGTGCTGTACAGTTCGATATATCACATTTCAGTTTTCCTGTTATAATAAATGAACGGGTAACACGTATGTGAATTAGTTTACAAAGTTGTGCTTTGCATTTCTGTTCATTGGATGGAAAGTTGTTTCTGTGCCGTACAGTGCGAGATAACACTTTTCAGTTTTCCTGTATTCCTAATTGAGCGATTGGCACACATGTGATTTAGTTTACAAAGTGGTGCTTTGGGTTTATGTTCTTTTGTTGGAAACTTGTTCCTGTTAGGAACAATTTAGGGTTAGTGTTACGGTTAGGCTTAGTGTTAGGGTTAGGGTTATGGGCTTAGGGTTAGGGATAGGGTTACGGTTAGGCTTAGTGTTATTGGCTTAGGGTTAGGGTGAGTGTTATATCACTTTTCAGTTTTCCTGTTATAATTATTGAACAGGCGACACAAATGTGAATTAGTTTACAAGGTAGTGCTTTGCGTTTCTGTTCTTCTGTTTGAAACTTGTTTCTGTGCTGTACAGTGTGATATATCACTTTTCAGTTTTCCTGTTATAATAATTGAACGGGTGACATGTACGTGAAATAGTTTACAAAGTTGTGCTTTGCCTTTCTCTTCTATCGATGGAAACTTGTTTCTGTGCCTTACAATGTGAGATAACACTTTTCAATTTTCCTGTATTCCTAATTGAGGGAGCGACACACGTGATTCCGTTTAAAAGTAGTGCTTTGCTTTTCTGTTCTTTCGTTCGAAACTTGTTCCTGTGCTGTACTGTGTGTTATATCACTTTTAAGTTTTCCTGTATTCCTAATTGAGAAAGCGGCACACATGTGATTTAGTTTACAGAGTAGTGCTTTGCATTTAAGTTCTTTCGTTGGAAACTTGTTCCTGTTAGGAACAAGTTAAGGTTAGGGTTACGGTGAGGGTTAGGGGTTAGGGTTAGGGTTAGGGACTTAGGGTTAGGATTAGGGTTCTATCACTTTTCAGTTTTCCTGTTATAATAATTGAACAGGCGACACGAATGTGAATTAGTTTACAAAGTTGTGCTTTGTGTTTCTGTACTTTCGATGAAAATTTGTTTCTTTGCCATACATTTTGATATATCGCTTTTCAGTTTTCCTGTATTCCTAATTGAGAGAGCAACACACATGTGATTTAGTTTACAAAGTAGTGCTTTGCGTTTCCGTTCTTTCGATGGAAACTTGTTCCTGTGCTGTACAGTTCGATATATCACTTTTCAGTTTTGCTGTTATAATAATTGAACGGGTGACACGTATGTGAATTAGTTTACAAAGTTGTGCTTTGCGTTTCTTTTCATTTGATGGAAACTTGTTTCTGTGCCTTACAGTGCGAGATAACACTTTTCAGTTTTCCTGTTTTCTTAATTGAGCAAGCGACTCACATGTGATTTAGTTTACAAAGTAGTGCTTTTCGTTTCTGTTCTTCTGTTGGAAACATGTTTCTGTGCTGTACAGTGCGTTATATCTCATTTAAGTTTTCCTGTATTCCTAATTGAGCGAGTGGCACACATGTGATTTAGTTTACAAAGTAGTGCTTTGCGTTTCTGTTCTTTTGTTCTGTTCTAGGTTAGGATTAGCGTTAGGGTTAGGGTTAGGTTAGGGTGAGGCTTAGGGTTAGAGTAGGGTTAGGGTTAGGGTTAGGGTTAGGGTTAGGGGCTGAGGGCTAGGGTGAGGGTTATATCACTTTTCAGTTTTCCTTTTATAATACTTGAACAGGCGACACAAATGTGAATTAGTTTACAAAGTTGTGCTTTGCGTTTCTGTTCTTTCGATGAAAACTTGATTCTTTGCCTTACATTTCGATTTATCGCTTTTCAGTTTCCCTGTATTCCTAATTGAGTGACCGACACACATGTGATTTAGTTTACAAAGTAGTGCTTTATGTTTGATTCTTCTGTTGGAAACTTGTTTCTCTGCTGTATAGTGTGATATATCACTTTTCTGTTTTACTGTTATAATAATTGAATGGGCGACACGTATGTGTAAAAGGTTGTGCTTTGAGTTTCTGTTCTTTCAATGGAAACTTGTTTCTGTGCCATAGAGTGCGAGATAACACTTTTCAGTTTTCCTGTATTCCTAATTGAGCGAGCGACACACATGTGATTCCGTTTAAAAGTAGTGCTTTCCTTTTCTGTTCTTTCTTTCGAAACTTGTTCCTGTGCTGTACAGTGCGTTATATCTCCTTTCAGTTTTCCTGTATTCCAAATTGAGCGATTGGCACACATGTGATTTAGGTTACAAAGTAGTGCTTTGCGTTTAAGTTCTTTCGTTGGAAACTTGTTCCTAGGAACAAGTTAGGGTTAGTTTTAGGGTTAGGGTTAGGGATAGGGGTTAGGATTAGTGTTAGGGTTAGAGTTAGGGGCTTAGGGAAAGGATTAGTGTTATATCACTTTTCAGTTTTCCTGTTATAATAATTGAACCGGCGACACGAATGTGAATTTGTTTACATAGTTCTGCTTTGCGTTTCTGTTCTTTTCATGAAAATTGTTTCTTTGCCGTACATTTCAATATATCGCTTTTCGGTTTTCTTGTATTCCTAATTGAGCGAGCGACACATATGTGATTTAGTTTACAAAGTAATATTTTGCGTTTCTGTTCTACTGTTTGAAACTTGTTTCTGTGCTGTACACTGTGATATATCACTTTTCAGTTTTCCTTTTATAACAATTGAACAGGTGACAAGTATGTGAATAAGTTTACAAAGTTGTGCTTTGCGTTTCTGTTCATTGGATGGAAACTTGTTTCTGTGCCATACAGTGCAAGATAACACTTTTCATTTTTCCTGTATTTCTAATTGAACGAGTGACACACATGTGATTCCGTTTAAAATTTGTGCTTTGCTTTTCTGTTCTTTTGTTCGAAACTTGTTCCTGTGATGTACAGTATATTATATCACTTTTCAGTTTTGCTGTATTCCTAATTGAGCGAGTGGCACACATGTGATTTAGTTTACAAAGTAGTGCTTGGCATTTCTGTTCTTTTGTTGGAAACTTGTTCCTGTTAGGAACAAGTTAGGGTTAGGATTAGGGTTAGGGTTAGCGTTAGGGTTAGGGTTAGGGTTAGCGTGAGGCTTAGGGTTAGAGTAGTGTTAGGGTTAGGGTTAGGGTTAGGGTTAGGGGCTGAGGGCTAGGTTGAGGGTTATATCACTTTTCAGTTTTCCTGTTATAATAATTGAACAGGCGACACAAATGTGAATTAGTTCACAAAGTTGTGCTTTGCGTTTCTATTCTTTCGATGGAAACTTGTTCCTGTGCTGTACAGTTCGATATATCACTTTTCAGTTTTCCTGTTATAATAATTGAACGGGTGACACGTATGTGAATTACTTTACAAAGTTGTGCTTTGCGTTTCTGTTCATTGGATGGAAACTTGTTTCTGTGCCGTACAGTGCGAGATAACACTTTTCAGTTTTCCTGTATTCCTAATTGAGCGATTGGCACACACGTGATTTAGTTTACAAAGTGGTGCTTTGGGTTTATGTTCTTTTGTTGGAAACTTGTTCCTGTTAAGAACAATTTAGGTTAGTGTTACGTTAGGCTTAGTGTTAGGGTTAGGGTTATGGGCTTAGGTTAGGGATAGGGTTACGGTTAGGCTTAGGGTTATTGGCTTAGGTTAGTGTGAGTGTTATATCACTTTTCAGTTTTCCTGTTATAATTATTGAACAGGCGACACAAATGTGAATTAGTTTACAAAGTAGTGCTTTGCGTTTCTGTTCTTCTGTTTGAAACTTGTTTCTGTGCTGTACAGTGTGATATATCACTTTTCAGTTTTCATGTTATAATAATTGAACGGGCGAAATGTATGTGAAGTTGTTTACAAAGTTGTGCTTTGCCTTTCTCTTCTATCGATGGAAACTTGTTTCTGTGCCTTACAATATGAGATAACACTTTTCAATTTTCCTGTATTCCTAATTGAGGGAGCGACACACATGTGATTCCGTTTAAAAGTAGTGCTTTGCTTTTCTGTTCTTTCATTCGAAACTTGTTCCTGTGCTATACAGTGCGTTATATTACTTTTAAGTTTTCCTGTATTCCTAATTGAGCGAGTGGCACACATGTGATTTAGTTTACAGAGTAGTGCTTTGCATTTAAGTTCTTTCGTTGGAAACTTGTTCCTGTTAGGAACAAGTTATGGTTATGGTTATGGTTAGGGTTAGGGTTAGAGGCTTAGGGTTAGGTAAGGGTTAGGGTTAGGGTTAGGGTTAGGGGCTTAGGGTTAGGGTTAGGGTTATATCACTATTCAATTTTCCTGTTATAATAATTGAACAGGCGACACGAATGTGAATTAGTTTACATAGTTCTGCTTTGTGTTTCTGTTCTTTTCATGAAAATTGTTTCTTTGCCGTATATTTCAATATATCGCTTTTCGGTTTTCTTGTATTCCTAATTGAGCGAGCGACACACATGTGATTTAGTTTACAAAGTAGTGCTTTGCATTTTTGTTCTTCTGTTTGAAACTTGTTTCTGTGCTGTACACTGTGATATATCACTTTTCAGTTTTCCTTTTATAATAATTGAACAGGTGACAAGTATGAGAATAAGTTTACAAAGTTGTGCTTTGCGTTTCTGTTCATTGGATGGAAACTTGTTTCTGTGCCATACAGTGCAAGATAACACTTTTCATTTTTCCTGTATTTCTAATTGAACGAGTGACACACATGTGATTCCGTTTAAAATTTGTGCTTTGCTTTTCTGTTCTTTTGTTCGAAACTTGTTCCTGTGATGTACAGTATGTTATATCACTTTTCAGTTTTCCTGTATTCCTAATTGAGCGAGTGGCACACATGTGATTTAGTTTACAAAGTAGTGCTTGGCGTTTCTGTACTTTTGGAAACTTGTTCCTGTTAGGAACAAGTTAGGGTTAGGATTAGGTTAGGGTTAGGGTTAGGGTTAGTGTTGGGGTTAGGGTTATGGGCTTAGGGTTAGGGATAGGGTTACGGTTAGGCTTAGGGTTATTGGCTTAGGGTTAGGGTGAGTGTTATATCTCTTTTCAGTTTTCCTGTTATAATTATTGAACAGGCGACACAAATGTGAATTAGTTTACAAGGTAGTGCTTTGTGTTTCTGTTCTTCTGTTTGAAACTTGTTTCTGTGCTGTACAGTTTGATATATCACTTTTCAATTTTCCTATTATAATAATTGAACGGGTGACATGTGTGTGAAGTAGTTTACAAAGTTGTGCTTTGCCTTTCTCTTCTATCGATGGAAACTTGTTTCTGTGACTTACAATGTGAGATAACACTTTTCAATTTTCCTGTATTTCTAATTGAGGGAGCGACACACATGTGATTCCGTTTAAAAGTAGTGCTTTGCTTTTCTGTTCTTTCGTTTGTAACTTTTTTCTGTGCTGTATGTTGCGATATATCACTTTTCAGTTTTCCTGAATTCCTAATATTTGAGCGACACACATGTGACTTAGTTTACAAAATTGTGCTTTGCTTTTCTTTTCTTCGGTTCGAAACTTGTTCCTGTGCTGAACAATTTGATATATCACTTTTCAGTTTTTCTGTATTCCTAATTGACCGAGCGACACATGTGACTTAGTTTACAAAGTAGTGCTTTGAGTTTATGTTCTTTCATTGGAAACTTGTTCCTGTTAGGAACAAGTTAGCGTTAGGTTAGGTTAGGTTAGGTTAGGGTTAGGGTTAGGGTTAGGGTTAGGGTTAGTGTTAGGGTTAGTCTTATATCACTTTTCAGTTTTCCTGTTATAATTATTGAACAGGTGACACGTGTGTGAATTAGTTTACAAAGTTTTGCTTTGCGTTTCTGTTCTTTCGATGGAAACTTGTTTCTGTGCTGTACAGTGCGAGATAACACTTTTCAGTTTTCCTGTATTCCTAATGGAGCAAGCGACACACATGTGATTTAGTTTTCAAAGTAGTGGTTTGCGTTTCTGTTCTACTGTTGGAGACTTGTTTATATGCTGTACAGTGTGATATATCACTTTTCAGTTTTCCTATTATAATAATTGAAAGGGCAACACGTATGTGAATTGGTTTACAAAGTTGTGCTTTGCGTTTCTGTTCTTTCGATGGAAACTTGTTTCTGTGCCGTACAGTGCGAGATAACACTTTTCAATTTTCCTGTATTCCTAATTGAGTGAGCGACACACATGTGATTCCGTTTAAATGTAGTGCTTTGCTTTTCAGTTCTTTTGTTCGAAACTTGTTCCTGTGGTGTACAGTGCATTATATCACTTTTAAGTTTTCCTGTATCCCGAATTGAGAGAGTGGCACACATGTGATTTAGTTTACAAATAGTGCTTTGCATTTATGTTCTTTCGTTGGAAACTTGTTCCTGTTAGGAAAAAGTTAGGGTTAGGGAGAGGGTTAGGGTTAGGGTTATATCAATTTTCAGTTTTCCTGTTATAATAATTGAACAGTCGACACGTATGTGAATTAGTTTGCAAAGTTGTGCTTTGTGTTTCTGTTCTTTCGATGAAAACTTGTTTCTTTGCCGTACATTTCAATATATCACTTTTCAGATTTCCTGTATTCCTAATTGAGCTAGCGACACACATGTGATTTCGTTTACAAAGAAGTGCTTTGTGTTTCTGTTCTTCTGTAGGAAACTTTTTTCTGTGCTGTACAGTGTGATATATCACTATTTAGTTTTCCTTTTATCATAATTGAATGGGAAACACTTATGTGAATTAGTTTACAAAGTTGTGTTTTGCATTTCTGTTCTTTCGATGGAAACTTGTTTCTGTGCCGTACAGTGCCTGATAACATTTTCAGTTTTCCTGTATTCATAATTGAGCGTGCAACACACATGTGATTCCATTTAAAAGTAGTGCTTTGCTTTTCTGTTCTTTGGTTGGATACTTGTTCCTTTTAGGAACAAGTTAGGTTAGGTTAGGCTTAGGTTTAGGGTTAGGTTAGGGTTAGGGTTAGAGTTAGGGTTTAGGGTTAGTTTTAGGGTTAGGTTTAGGTTACATGGTTAGGTTAGGGTTAGGTTAGGGTTAGGTTTAGGGGTTAGTGTTAGGTTAGGGTTAGGGTTACAGGGTTAGGGTTACAGGGTTAGGTTTAGGGTTATATCAGTTTTCAGTTTTCCTGTTATAATAATTGAACAGGCGACACGTATGTGAATTAGTTTACAAAGTTGTGCTTTGCGTTTCTGTACTTTCAATGGAAATTGTTTCTGTGCCGTACTGTACGAGATAACACTTTTCAGTTTTCATGTATTCCTAATTGAGCGAGCCACACACATGTGATTACTATTAAAAGTAGTACTTTGCTTTTCTGTTCTTTCGTTGGAAACATGTTCCTGTGCTGTATGGTGCGATATATCACTTTTCAGTTTTCATGTATTCCTAATGGAACGGGAAACACACATGTAATTTTGTTTCCAAAGTTGTGCTTTACCTTTCTGTTCTTACATTGGAAACTTCTTCCTGTACTCCAAAGTGGAAGATATCACTTTTCAGTTTTCCTGTATTCCTAATTGTGCAGGTGACACACATGTTAATTAGTTTACAAAGTTGTGCTTTACATTTCTGTTCTTTCATTGGAAACTTTTTTCTGTGAGGTACAGTGCAAGATATCACTTTTCAGTTTTCCTGTATTCCTATTTGAATGGGCAACACACATGTTAAGCAGTTTGCAAAGTTGTGCTTTATATTTCTTTTCTTTCATTGGAAATTTGTTTCTCTGAGGTACAATGCGAGATATTACTTTTCAGTTTTCCTGGATTCCTAATTGAACAGGTGACACACATGTGATTTAGTTTCCAATGTTGTGCTTTGCTTGTCTTTTCATTCTTTGCAAACTTCTTTCTGTGCTCTAAAGTGGAAGATATCACATTTCAGTTTTCTTGTATTCCTAACTGTGCAGGGGACACACAGGTTACATAGTTTACAAAGTTGTGCTTTACATTTCTGTTCTTTCGTTGGAAACTTGTTAGTGTGAGGTACAATGGGAGATATCACTTTTCAGTTTTCCTGTATTCCTAATTGAACGGGTGACACACATGTGATTTAGTTTCCAAAGTTGTGCTTTGCATTTCTGTTTTTTATTGGAAAATTCTTTCTCTGCTCTAAAGTGGGAGATATCACTTTTTAGTTTTCCTGTATTCTTAATAGTGCAGGTGACACACATGTTACTTAGTTTACAAAGTTGTTCTTTACATTTCTGTACTTTCCTTGGAAATTTCTTTCTGTGCTCTCAAGTGGGAGATCTCACGTTTCAGTTTTTCTGTATTCCTAATGGAACGGGCGACACAAATGTGATTTAGTTTACAAATTTTTGCTTTGCCTTTCTCTTCTTTTGTTGGAAACTTGTTTCTGTGCACTACTGTGGAGATATCACATTTCAGTTTTCCTGTATTCCTAATTGAGAGGGCTATACACATGTTACTGAGCATACAAAGTTGTGCTTTCCATTTCTGTTCTTTCATTGGAAACTTGTTTCTGTGAGGTACAGTGTGAGATATAACTTTTCAGTTTTCCCGTATTCCTAATTGTAGAGGCGACACACATGTTAATTAGTTTACAAAGTTGTGCTTTACATTTCTGTTCTTTCATTGGAAACTTGTTTCTCTGAGGTACAGTGCGAGATATCATTTTTCAGTTTTCCTGTATTCCTAATTGAACGGCCGACACACATGTTACCTAGTTTGCAAAATTGTGCTTTACATTTGTGTTCTTTTGTTGGAAACTCCTTTCTGTGCACTACAATGGGAGTTATCACTTTTCAGTTTTCCTGTATTCCTAAGTCAATGGGCGACACACATGTGATTTAGTTTCCAAAGTGGTGCTTTGCCTTTCTGTTCTTTCATTGGAAACTTCTTTCTTTGCTCTAAAGTGGGAGATATCACTTTTCAGTTTTCCCGTATTCCCAATTGTACAGGCGACACACATGTCAATTAGTTTACAAAGTTGTGCTTTACATTTCTGTTCTTTCGTTGGAAACTTATTTCTTTGAGGTACAGTGCGAGATATCACTTTTCAGTTTTCATGTATTCCTAATTGAACGGGCGACACACATGTGATTTAGTTTCGATTGCTGTGCTTTGCATTTCTGTACTTTCATTGGGAACTACTTTCTGTGCTCTAAAGTGGGAGGGTTAGGTTAGGGGTTAGGGTTAGGGTTAGGGTTAGGGTTAGGGTTAGGGGTTAGGTTAAGGGTTAGGGTTAGGGATATATAAATTTTCAGTTTTCCTGTTATAATAATTGAACAGGCGACACATATGTGAATTAGTTTACAAAGTTGTGCTTTGCGTTTCTGTTCTTTCATTGGGAACTACTTTCTGTGCTCTAAAGGGGGAGGGTTAGGGTTAGGGGTTAGGGTTAGGTAAGGGTTAGGTTAGGGTGAGGGTGAGGGTTAGGGTTAGGGGGTAAGGGTTAGGGTTAGGGATATATAACTTTTCAGTTTTCCTGTTATAATAATTGAACAGGCGACACATATGTGAATTAGTTTACAAAGTTGTGCTTTGTGTTTCTGTTCTTTTGTTCGAAACTTGTTCCTGTGCTGTACAGTGCGATATATCACTTTTCAGTTTTCCTGTTGTATTAATTGAACGGGCGACACGTATGGGAATTAGGTTACAAAGTTGTGCTTTGTGTTTCTGTTCTTTCGATGGAAACTTGTTTCCATGCCGTACAGTGCAAGATAACACTTTTCAGTTTTCCTGTATTCCTAAGTGAGCGAGCAACACTCATGTGATTCTGTTTAAAAGTAGTCCTTTGCTTTTCTCTTCTTTTTCGTTCGAAAATAGTTCCTGTGTTGTACAGTGCGATATATCACATTTCAGCTTGGGTTAGGGTTAGGGTTAGGAATAGGGTTAGGGTTAGGGTTATATCACTTTTCAGTTTTCCTATTATAATAATGAACAGGCGACAGGTATGTGCATTAGTTTCAAAGTTGTACTTTGGGTTTCTGTTCTTTCGATGAAATCTTGTTTCTTTTCTGTAAAGTTTGACATATCACTTTTCAGCTTTCCTGTACTCCTAATTGAGCGAGTGACACACATGTGATTTAGTTTACAAACTAGTGCTTTGCATTTATATTCTTTAGTTGGATACTTGTTCCTTTTAGGAACAAGCTAGGTTATGGGAAGGGTTAAGGTTAGGGTTAGGTAGGGTTACGGGTAGGGTTAGGGTTACGAGTTAGGGTTAGGATTAGTGTTAGGGTTAGGGTGACGGGTTTAGGGTTAGGGTTAGGGTTAGGGTTATATCACTTTTCAGTTTTCATGTTAAAATAATTGAACAAGCGACACATATGTGAATTAGTTTACAAAGTTGTGCTTTATGCGTTTCTGTTCTTTCTATGAAAATTGTTTCTTTGCTGTAAAGTTCGATATATCACTTTTCAGTTTTCCTGTAGTCCCAATTGAGCAAGCCACAAACATGCGATCTAGTTTAAAAATATTGCTTTGCGTTTCTGTTCTTCTGTTTGAAATTGCTCTTGTGCTGTACAGTGTGATATATCACTTTTCAGTTTTCCTGTATTCCTAATTGAGCGAAAGTGACACACATGTGATTTAGTTTACAAAGTAGTGCTTTGCGTTTATGTTCCTTCGTTGGAAAATTTTTCCTGTTAGGAATAAGTTAGCGTTAGGGTTAGGGTTAGGTAGGGTTAGGCTTATTGTTAGGGTTTGGGTTAGGGATAGATGGTTAGAGTTATGGTTAGTGTTAGGGTTAGTGTTAGGGTTAGGGTTAGAGGTCAGGGACCGGGTCAGGATCGGGTCAGGGTTAGGGTTAGGGTTAGGGTTAGGGGGGTTAGGGTTAGGGTGTTGGGTTAGGGTTAGGGTTAGGGTTAGGAGTTAAAGTCATGGTTACTGTTAGGTTAGGGGTTAGGGTTAGGTTCTGGTTAGGGTTAAGGTTAGGAGGTTAGGTTAGGGTTAAAGTTAGGGTTTAGGGTTAGGGTTAGGGTTAGGGTTAGGGTTAGGGGTTAGGGTTAGGGTTAAAGTTAGGGGGTTAGAGTTAGTGTTAGTGTAAGGGTCAGGGTCAGGTTCAGGGTCAGGGTTAGGGTTAGGCCTAGGGCTATGGCTGGGGCTGGGGCTGAGGCTGGGGCTGGAGGCTAGCGCTGGAGCTAGGGGGTTAGGGGGGCTAGGGGTAGGGCTAGGGGGCTAGGACGCTAGGGCGGGGGCTAGGGGTAGGGCTAGGGGGCTAGGGCGGGGGCTTGGGTTTGGGCTAGGGGACTAGGGGCTAGGGCTAGGGCTAGGGGGCTAGGGCTGGGGCTAGGGGTCTAGCGCTAGGGGCTAGGGCTAGGGCTGAGGCTAGGGAGCTAGTGGGCTAGGGCTGGGGCTAGGGTTCAGTCTAGGGGGCTAGGGCTAGGACTAGGGTCTAGGGCTGAGGCTAGGGGGCTATTGCTATGTGGCTAGGACTAGGGCTAGTACTAGGGAGCTAGGGCTTGGGGGGCTAGGGGGCTATTGCCTAGGAGGCTACGGCGAGGGGGTTGGCCAAGGTCTAGGGGGCTACGGCTAGGGTTAGGGTTAGGGGTTAGGGTTAGGGTTAGGGGGTCATGGGTTAGGGTCAAGGGTCTGGGCCAGGGTCAGAGTCAGGGCCAGGACCAAGGCCGCCAGGGCCAGGGCCAGGGCTGCCAGGGTCAGGAACAGGTCTGCCAGGGCCAGGGCCAGGCCTATCAGGGCCAGGGCCAGGGCTGTCAGGGTCAGGGCCAGGGCTGTCAGGGTCAGGGTCAGTGCTGTCAGGGTCAGGGTCAGGGCTGTCAGGGTTAGGGTTAGGGTTAGGGATTAGGGATTGGGGGTCAAAGTTTAGGTTCAAGGGTCAAGTGCCTGGGCCAGGGTCAGGGCTGCCAGGACGAGGGCCAGGGCTAGGGACAGGGCCGCAAGGGCTGCCAGGGCCAGGGCCGTCAGGGCTATCAGGGCCAGGGCCAGGACTGCCAGGGCAAGGGCTTTCAGCGTCAGGGCCAGGTCTGTCAGAATCAGGGCCAGAGCTGTCAGGGCCAGGGCCAGGGCTGTCAGGGCCAGGGCCAGTACCAGGGTTGTCAGGGCCAGGGCTGTCAGGGTCAGGGCCAGGTCTGTCAGGGTGTTGGAAGCTGCGTGATTGTCACGCCAGCAGAAACGCACGCAGGCACAAGAGTCCTTCCGCAACAAGCCTTTATTACAGTCAATCAATGAAAGGAGGAGAGGAGAGCAGGCCTGGCCACCTCGCACCCTCGGGTGGCGCTCGCATTGGCAGAAGGACACCGAGGCTTCCCATGGGCCGCGGCCAGGGCGGGCAAGCCCCGGGCGGGGAGAGGGGGATGAGGAGAGGGAGGAGAGCGCCATGGCCTAGAAGTGGCGCTGTTTATATAAGCCCTGGTCGCACCTAAGTGACGTGTCAATACCCTGATTGACTGCTCACACTTTATCCCGCCTGATGACTCGGGCCCAGCGTGTGCTAGCATGCTTATGCAATTTGCAACCCGCGCATGCGTACTGGAGGTTTTTTCTTTAGAGTTTTGAGAGCAAAATGTCAGCGCCACCTAGTGGCGTCTGAGTCTCAGCTCTCCACATCCCCCTTTTGTTTTAATTAATGAAAACTGCCTTAAAGCCTATAAGCGTGGCACAAGAGAGCCCTAACCTCGATCAAGCGAGCTCCTTCTTTGGGGAGTAAGCGATTAAGAGCTTTAGATTACTTCCTTACCACAGCAGGTGCAATGGAGACAAGTCCTCTGGGTGCAGTAGCTAAGGGAGAAGATTAAAAAAGGAGGTGAAACCCATTCCCGTGCAATGGAATAAAATTCCAGGGAGTGCAAGGGCTGTCATCCTCCTATCTAGGTACCATAGCCGCATAGGCAAAGGCAACATTGACTTGGATCACTCATCGACTCAGGGCAATGGGTAAAACCCCTGAGGTGCATTGATTGAGTCTCACAGTCTGTTTTAATTTTTTAACATGGGTAACCAAATTTTGGGAGATGATACTTGTTTCAAGGCCACAAGTGTTTGCGCGATCGTGACCTAGTCACGTTTATGTTGGGTATTGAGTTTGCAGAACAACCAGAGTAAAAACACTAAGCCCCAACATAGTGCTGCACCAAACATTCCAACCCCCACCCAATCTTAAAGTAAGAAAAGGCAGAAGAAACCCAGGGTAATAAGACATCTGTGGGCGATGAATGCACTCGAGTAGAATTAGTGGTCATCCTCGCCGCCCTTGACTCTTCAAGTGGTAGCAGGTGTATCTGTTGAAAGATCATCTTCAGCTGGAACCAGCTTTCGCGTGAGGCACTCCGGTACCCAAAATGGATTGTTTTCTTCCTGTGGGAAAACACAGGACAGCTCCCCTGGATCTTATTAAGATAGGATCCAGGCCTTTCCATTGACCAGTTAAGACATCCTTCCATTTGATCATTTCCTTGGGCCTAGTAGGCCCTAAGCAGTGGCGATCATCCGCCAAATGGCCTTGACTGTCCAAATTCAAAAAATTGAGTGTGAAGAGTGCCAAGGAAACGGTCACTCGTGGCACTGAGGGCAGAGCCTCCTGGACTCTCCCTTTTGTTTTATTAAGTAGGATTTTAGGGTGCAGTGAGCATGTTTAATAATACCCTGACTTTGAGGGTTATATGGGAGACCCGTTAGATGGGTCACTTTTATTGGATGACAAAACTGTCCAAATTTTTGAGAAGTATAGGCCGGCCCATTGGCAGTTTTTAGAATTTTGGGCTTTCCCCAGGCACTCCATGCCTCTAGGCAATGTTGAATAACATGGGCTACCTTTTCTCCAGTCTGGGGAGAAGCAAACACAACTCCAGAGCAAGTATCAACAGAAACATGCAAATATTGAAGTTTACCAAAAAATGAAATGTGAGTAACATCCATCTGCCACACTTGTAGTGGATGGATTCCTCTGGGATTAATATCAACATGAGGCATAGGTAAGAACTGACAACAATTTTGACATTTGGTAACAATATCTGTAGCGTCTTTTCTAGTTATGTCAAATCGATGACGCAATGTCTCAGCTGTAACATGAAAACTTTTATGAAACTCCTTAGCCAATTCTAAATTTGAATTAATGTTAGGTTAGGGTTAGGGTTAGGGTTAGGTTAGGGTTAGGGTTAGGGTTAGGTTTAGGGTTAGGGTTAGGGTTAGGGTTAGGGTTAGAGGGTTAGGGTTAGGGTTAGAGGTTTAGGCCAGGGTTCAGGTTAGGGTTTATGGTTTTGGATTTAGGGTTTAGGGTTTATGGTTAGGGTTAGGGTTAGGGTTAGTGGTCAGGTCAGGGTCAGGGTCAGGGTTAGGGTTAGGGGTTATGGTTAGGGTTAGGGACAGGGTTAGGGTTAGGGGGGTTATGGTTAGGGTTAGGGTCAGGGTTAGGGGTTAGGGTTAGGGTTAGCGTTAGGGTTAGGGTTAGGCAGGTTTAGGGTTAGGGTTAGTGTTAGGCCAGGGGTTAGGGTTAGGGGTCAGGGGTTAGGGATACGGTTAGTGTTAGAGTTAGGCCAGGGGTTAGGCTTAGGGGTTAGGGTTAAGGTTAGCGTTAGGGTTAGGGTTAGGGGTAGGTTTAGGGTTAGGGTTAGAGGGTTAGGGTTAGGGTTAGTGTTAGGGTTGGGGTTAGGGTTAGGGGTCAGGGTTAGGTATAGGGTTAGTGTTAGAGTTAAGGTTAGGTTTAGGTTTCTGGTTAGAGGGTTAGAGTTAGGGTTAGTGGGTTAGGGTTAGGGTTAGGTTAGGGTTAGGGTTAGCGTTAGGAATAGGGTTGGGGTTAGGCTTAGGGGTTAGGGTTAGGATTAGGGTTAGGGTTAGGGTTTGGGTTAGGGTTAGTGGTCAGGGTCAGGGTCAGGGACATGGTTAGGCTTCAGGGGGGTTAGGGTTAGGGTTAGTGGTTGGGGTTAGGGTTAGGGTTAAATTCAGGCCAGGGTTAGGGTTAGGGGTTAAAGTTAGGTTTAGGCCAGGGTTAGGGGTTAGGCCAGGGTTATAGTTAGGGTTAGGGTTAGTGGGTTAGAGTTAGGGTTAGAGGGCCAAGGTAAGGATTAGGCCAGCATTAGGGCTGGGGTTGGGCCATGTTGGGGTTGGCGTTAGGCCAGGGTTAGGAGTTAAGGTTAGGGATTAGGGTTAGGATTAGGGTTAGGGTTAAGGTTTAGGGTTTATGGTTTTGGGTTTTAGGGTTAGCGTTAGGGTTAGGGTTAAGGTTAGTAGTGGTCAGGTCAGGGTCAGGGACAGGGTCAGGTTCAGGTTCAGGGTTAGGGTTAGGGGCTGTTAGTATTAGGGTTAGGTTTTAGGGTTAGGGTTAGGGTTAGGGGTTAAAGTCAGGTTTAGGGTTAGTGTTAGGGGGTTAGGGTTAGGGTTAGGGGTGTTAGGGTTAGTGTTAGGTGTCAGGGTCAGGGTTAGGGTCAGGGTCAGGGTCAGGGTTAGTGTTAGGGTTAGGGGGGGTTAGGGTTAGAATTTGGGGTTAGGGTTAGGGTTAGAGTCAAAGTCAGGGTTAGGGTTAGGGTTAGGGGGTTAGGGTTAGGTTTAGGGTTAGGGTTAGGGGGTTAGGGTTAGGGTTAGGGTTAAGGGGTTCGTTTTAGGGTTAGGGTTAGGGGGTTAGGGTTAATGTTAGGGTTAGGGTCAGGGTCAGGGTCAGGGTGAGGGTTAGGGTTAGGGCTAGGCCTAGGGCTAGGGCTGGGGCTGGGGCTGGAGCTGGAGGCTAAGGCTGGAGCTTGGGGGCTAGATGGCTAGGGCTAGGGTAGGGGGCTAGGAGGCTAGGGCTGGGGCTAGTACCAGGGCTAGGGGGCTAGGGCTAGGACTAGGGGGCTAGGGCTAGGGGGCTAGGGGACTGGGTGCTAGGGCTAGGGGGATAGGGCAAGGGGCTAGGACTAGGGCTGAGGCTAAGGGGCTTAGGGGCTAGGGCTGGGGCTAGGGCTAGGGCTAGGGCTGGGGGGCTAGGGCTGAAGCTAGGGGGCTTGGACTAGGGCTAGGACTAGGGGGCTAGGGCTAGGGGGGCTAGCGGGCTAGGGGGCTACGAGGCTAGGGCTGTGGGGCTAGGGCTAGGGCTAGGGGGCTAGGGCAATAGGGGGCTAGGGCTAGGTCTAGGGGCTAGGGCTAGGGGGTCACTATTATTGGATGACAAAACTGTCCAAATTTTTGAGAAGTATAGGCCGGCCCATTGGCAGTTTTTAGAATTTTGGGCTTTCCCCAGGCACTCCATGCCTCTAGGCAATGTTGAATAACATGGGCTGCCTTTTCTCCAGTCAGGGGAGAAGCAAACACAACTCCAGAGCAAGTATCAACAGAAACATGCAAATATTGAAGTTTACCAAAAAATGAAATGTGAGTAACATCCATCTGCCACACTTGTAGTGGACAGATTCCTCTGGGATTAATCCCAACATGAGGCATAGGTAAGAACTGACAACAATTTTGACATTGGGTAACAATATCTCTAGCTTCTTTTCTAATTATGTCAAATCGATGACGCAATGTCTCAGCTGTAACATGAAAACTTTTATGAAACTCCTGAGCCAATTCTAAATTTGAATTAATGATAGGGTTAGGGGTTAGGGTTAGGGTTAGGGTTAGGGTTTAGGGCTTAGGGTTAGGGTTAGGGGTTAGGGTTAGGGTTAGTGTTAGGGTTTAGGGTTTAGGGTTTAGGGTTTAGGTTAGGGTTAGGGTTAGGATTAGGGTTAGGGGTCAGGGTCAGAGTCAGAGTCAGGGTCAGTGTTAGGGTTAGGATTAGGGGGTTAGGGTTAGGCTTAGGGTTAGGGGGTTAGGGTTAGCGTTAGGGATACGGGGTTAGGGTTAGGGTTAGGTTTACGGGGTTAGGGTTATTGTTAGGGTTAGTGTTAGGGTCAGGGTCAGGGTCAGGGTCAGGGTCAGGATTAGGGTTAGGGTTAGGGCTAGGGCTAGGGCTAGGGCAGGGACTGGTGCTGGGGCTGGAGGCTAGGGCTGGAGCTAGGGTGCTAGGGGGCTAGGGCTAGGGCTAGGGGACTAGGAGGCTAGGGCTGGGGCTAGGGGGTAGTGGTCTAGGGCTAGTTGGCTAGGGCTAGGTGATAGGGGCCTAGCGCTGGGGCTAGGAGTAGGACTACTGCTAGGGGGCTAGAGCTAGGGCTAGGGGGCTAGGGCTAGGGCTAGGGGACTAGGGCTGGGGCTAGGGGGCTAGTGCTAGGGGGCTAGGACTCAGGCTAAGTCTAGGGGGCTAGGGCTAGGGGGACTAGGGGGCTACGGGGCTAAGAGGCTAGGGCAAGGGTGCTAGGGCTAGGGCTAGGGGGCTAGGGCAAGGGGGTTGATCTAGCGGGTAGGGCTAGGGGGCTAGGGCTAGGGTTAGGGTTACCGGTTAGGGTTAGGGTCAGGGGGTCAAGGGTTAGGGTCAAGGGTCAGGGCCAGGGTCAGGGTCAGGGCTATGACCAGGGGCGCCAGGGCCAGCGCCAGGGCTGCCAGTCCCAGGACCAGGGCTGTCAGGGTCAAGGCCAGAGCTGTTAGGGTCAGGGTCAGTGCCGTCAGGGTCAGGGTCAGGGCTGTCAGGGTTAGGGTTAGGGTTAGGGGTTAGGGGTTAGGGTTAGGGGTAGGGTTAGAGGGTCAAAGATCAGGGTCAATGGTCAAGGTCCAGGGCCAGGGCCAGTGCTGCCAGGGAGATGGCCGCAAAGGCTGCCAGGCCCAGGGCCGTCAGGGCTATGAGGGCCACGGCCAGGGCTGCCAGGGCCAGGGCTGTCAGAGTCAAGGCAAGGGCTGTCAGGATCAGGGCCAGGGCTTTCAGGGCCAGGGCTGTCAGGGACAGGGCCAGGGCTGCCAGGGCCAGGGCCAGGGCTGTCAGGGCCAGGGCCAGTGCTGTCAGTGTCAGGGCCATGTCTGTCAGGGTTAGGGTTAGGGTTAGGGTCAGGGTCATGTTCAGGGTAGGTTCAGAATTAGGGTTAGGGCTAGGACTAGGGCTAGGGCTAGGGCCTAGGGGGATGGGGATAGGGGGCTAGGGCTAGGGCTGAGGCTAGGGGGTTAGGGGGCTAGGGCTGGGGCTAGGCATAGGGCTAGGGATAGTGGGCTAGGGCTGGGGCTAGGGGGCTAGTGCTAGGGAGCTATTACTAGGGCTAAGACAAGGGGGTTAGGGTTAGGGGGGCTAGGGGGCTAGGGTGCTAGGAGGCCAGGGTTAACGGGGTAGGGCTAGGGGACTAGGGCTAGGGTTAGGGGTAGGGGTTAGGTTTAGTGTTAGGGGTTCAAGGCTTAGGGTCAAGGGTCATGGCCAGGGCCAGGGTCAAAACCAGGACCAGGGCCGCCAGGGCCAGGGCCAGGCCTGCCAGGGCCAGGACTGTCAGGGCCAGGGCCAGGGATGTCAGGGCCAGGGCCAGGGCTGTCTGGGTCAGGGCCAGAGCTGTCAGGGTCAGGGTCAGTGCTGTCAGGGTCAGGGTCAGGGCTGTCAGTATGAGGGTTAAGGTTAGAGGGTTAGGATTAGGGTTAGCATTAGAGTTAAGGTAAGGGTTAGGGTTGGGGTTGGGGTTAGGGTTACGGGTTAGGGTTAGAGTTACGGTTAGTGTTAGGGTTAGGGTTAAGGCTTAGGGTTAGGGTTAGGGATAGAGGGGTTAGGTTAGAGGTTAGGGTTACGGTTAGGGTTAAGGCTTTAGGGTTAGTGTTAGTGGTCAGGGTCAGTGTAAGGCTGTCAGGGTCAGGGTCAGGGTTAGGTTAGGGGGTCAGGGTTAGGGTTCAGGGTTAGGGTTAGGGTTAAAGTGTTAGGGTTAGGGTTAGGGTTAGGGTTAGGTTTAGGTTAGGGTCTAGGGGGTTAGGGTTAGGGGTTAGTGTTAGTAGTTAGTGGGTTAGTGTTAGGTTTTGGGTTAGGGTCAGGTCAGGGTCTCTGTCAGGTTAGGGTTAGGGCTAGGCCTAGGACTAGGCTGGGGCTGGGGCTGGGGCTGGAGGCTTAGGCCGGCTTAGGGCTAGGGGCTAGGGCTGGGTTAGGGGCTAGGGACGGGGCCAGGGGGGCCAGGTGGCTAGGGCTTGAGGCTAGGGCTAGGGCCTAGGGGCTGTGGGGCTAGGACCAGGACCAGGGCTAGGTTGCTGGGCTAGACCTAGGGGCTCAGGGGGGATAAGGGAATGGGGGCTCTCTGTGGGGCTAGGGGATAGGGCTAGGGGCTTAGGGCTGAGGCTTTAGGGGCTAGGGCTGGGGTTGGGCCTGGGGTCTAGGCCTGGGGCTAGGGGGGCTGGGGTGCTAGGGAACCAGGACTAGGGTTGGGACTATGGGGCTGGGGCTAGGGTAGCTAGCTGGGCTAGGGGCTGGGAGGCTAGGGTAGGGGCTAGGGCTAGGCTAGGGGGCTGGGGTCTAGGGGCTAGGGGCTAGGGTGCTAGGGGCTGGGGCTAGGTGGCTAGGGCTGGGGCTAGGGCTAGGGCTAGGGCTGGGGCTAGGGGCTGGGGTTGGGGCTAGGGGCTGGTTGCTGGGCTAGACCTAGGGGGGCTAGGGCTGGGGGATAGGATGGGGGGCTAGGGCTAGGGGGCTGGGGGGCTGGGGGCTGGGGCTGGGGGGACTGGGGCTGGGGCTGTCAGGGTCTGGGGGCTGGGGCTAGGGGTTAGGATGGGGCATTAGGGCTAGGGTTAGGGTTGGGGTTGGGGTTAGGGTTACGGGTTAGGGTTAGAGTTCTAGGGCTTAGGGTTAGGGTTAGGGGTTAGCTGGGTTAAGGCTGTTAGGGCTAGTGTTAGTGGTCAGGTCAGTGTCTTGTCAGGGTCAGGCAGGGTTAGGGTTAGGGGCTAGGGTTAGGGTAGTAGTTAGGGTTAGGGTTAGGGTTAAAGTCAGGCTAGGTGCTAGGGTTAGGGGGTTAGGGTTAGGTTTAGGACTAGGGTTGAGGGGGTTAGTGTTAGGTTATTGCTGGGGTTAGTGTTAGGTTTTGGGTTAGGTCAGGGTCAGGGTCTGGGGTTAGGCTGGGCCTGGGACTAGGGCTGGGGCTGGGGCTGGGGCTGGAGGCTAAGGCCGGGCTAGGGGCTGGGGCTAGGGCTAGGGTAGGGGGCTAGGAGGCTAGGGGCTGGGGCTGGGGCTGGGTGGCTAGGGCTAGAGGCTAGGGGGGGCTAGGGGGGCTAGGGCTGGGGCTAGGACCAGGACTAGGGCTAGGTTGCTGGGCTAGGCTAGGGCTGGGGATAAGGGAATGGGGGCTGGGGCTGGGGGGCTGTGGGCTGGGGCTGGGGGGATAGGGCTGGGGGCTAGGGCTGAGGCTAGGGGCTTAGGGGCTAGGGCTGGGGTTAGCTAGGTCTAGGGCTAGTGTGCTAGGGCTGGCTGGGGGCTGGGGCTGGGGCTAGGCGGCTAGTGCTAGGAACTAGGACTAGGGTTGGGACTATGGGGCTAGGGCTAGGGTAGCTGGGGGCTAGGGGCTAGGAGGCTAGGGCTGGGTGGCTGGGGCTGGGGCTGGGGCTAGGGGTCTAGGGCTAGGGCTGGGGGCTGGGCTGGGGCTGGGTGGCTGGGGCTGGGGCTGGGGCTGGGGCTGGGGCTAGGCTAGGCTAGGGGCTGGGGTTGGGGCTATGGGGCTGGTGCTTGGGGGCTAGGACAAGGGCTGGGACTGGGGCTTGGGGGCTAGGGCTAGGGGATAGGAGGCTAGGGGCTAGGGTTGGGGGCTAGGGCAAGGGGTTGGGCTTGCAGGCTAGGGCTTAGGGGCTTAGGGCTTTAGGGTTAGTGGTTAGGTTTAGGGTTAGGGGTCAGGGTTGGGGTCAAGGGTCAGGGCCAGGGTCAGGGTCAGGCCAGGACCAGGGATGCCAGGGCCAGGGCCAGGGCCAGGGCTGTCAGGGCCAGGGCCAGGGCCAGGGCTGTCAGGCCAGGGTCAGTGCTGTCAGGGTTAGGGTAAGGGCTGTCAGGGTTAGGATTAGGGTTAGGGGTTAGGCTTTAGGGTTACGGGTTAGGGTTAGGGGGTCAACGGTTAGGGTCAAGGGTCAGCGGCCAGGGCCAGGGCCATGTCTGCCAGGGCCAGGGCCAGGGCCAGAGAGAGGGCCGCAAGGGCTGCCAGGGCCAGGGCCGACAGGGCTATCAGGTCCAGGGCCAGGGCTGCCAGGGCCAGGGCTGTCAGAGTCAGGTCCAGGCTGTCAGGATCAGGGCCAGGGCTGTCAGGGCCAGGGCCAGGCCTGTCAGGGCCAGGTCCAGGGATGTCAGGGCCAGGGCCAGGGCTGTCAGGGTCAGGGCCAGGTCTGTCAGGGTGTTGGAAGCGGCGTGATTCTTCTGCCCAGCAGAAACGCATGCGGGCACAAGGGTCCTTCCTCAACAAGCCTTTATTACAGTCAATCGATGAAAGGAGGAGAGGAGAGCGGGCCAGGCCACCACGTGTGCGCAGGTGGCGCTCGCATTGCCCAAAGGACACCATGGCGTCCCGCGGGCCGCAGCCAGGGCGGGCAAGCTCCAGGCAGCAAGAGGGGGAGGAGGAGAGGGAGGAGAGCGCCAGGGCCCAGAAGTGGCGCTGTTTATATAAGCCATGGTCTTACTTAAATGACGTGTCAATACCCAGATTGGCTGCTCACTCTACCCCGCCTGATGACTCGGGCCCAGCATGCTTAGTGTGCTTATGCAATTTGCGCAACCTGAGCATGTGTACTGGAGGTTTTTTTTTTACAGTTTTGAGGGCAAAATGTCAGCGCCACCTAGTGGCGTCTGAGTCTCAGCTCTCCACATCCCCCTTTTGTTTTAATAAATGAAAACTGCCTTAAAGCCTATAAGCGTGGCACAAGAGAGCCCTAAGCTCGATCAAGCGAGCTCCTTCTTTGGGGAGTAAGCGATCAAGAGCTTTAGATTACTTCCTTACCCCACCAGGTGCAATGGAGACAAGTCCTCTGGGTGCAGGGGCTAAGGGAGAAGATTAAAAAAGGAGGTGACACCCATTCCCGTGCAATGGAATAAAATTCCAGGGAGTGCAAGGGCTGTCATCCTCCTATCTAGGTACCATAGCCGCTTAGGCAAAGGCAACAGTGACTTGGATCACTCATCGACTCAGGGCAATGGGTAAAACCCCTGAGGTGCATTGACTGAGTGTCACAGTCTGTTTTAATTTTTTAACATGGATAACCAAATTTTGGGAGATGATCCTTGTTTCAAGGCCACAAGTGTTTGCGCGATCGTGACCTAGTCACGTTTATTTTGGGTATTGAGTTTGCAGAACCACCAGAGTAAAAACACTAAGCCACAACATCGTGCTGCACCAAACATTCCAACTCCCACCCAATCTTAAAGTAAGAAAAGGCAGAAGAAACCCAGGGTAATAAGCCATCTGTGGGCGATGAATCCACTCGAGTAGAATTAGTGGTCATCCTCGCCGCCCTTGACTCTTCAAGTGGTAGCAGGTGTATCTGTTGAAAGATCATCTTCAGCTGGAACCAGCTTTCGCGTGAGGCGCTCCGTTACCCAGAATGGATGGTTTTCTTCAGGTGGGAAAACACAGACAGCTCCCGTGGATCTTATTAAGATAGGATCCGGGCCTTTCCATTGACCATTTAAGAAATCCTAACAAATGATCATTTCCTTGGGCCTTTTAGGCCCTAAGCAGTGGAGATCAGCAGCCGAATGGCCTTTACTGTCCAAATTCAAAAAATTGAGTGTGAAGAGTGCCAAGTCACTCGTGGCACCGAGGGCAGAGCATCCTGGACTCTCCCTTTTGTTTTATTAAGTAGGATTTTAGGGTGAGGTGATCATGTTTAATAATACCCTGACTTTGAGGGTTATATGGGAGACCCGTTAGATGGGTCACTTTTATTGGATGACAAAACTGTCCAAATTTTTGAGAAGTATAGGGCGGCCCATTGTCAGTTTTTAGAATTTTGGGCTTGCCCCAGGCACTCCATGCCTCTAGGCAATGTTGAATATCATGGGCTGCCTTTTCTCCAGTCAGGGGAGAAGCAAACACAACTCCAGAGCAAGTATCAACAGAAACATGCAAATATTGAAGTTTACCAAAAAATGAAATGTGAGTAACATCCATCTGCCACACTTGTAGTGGATGGATTCCTCTGGGATTAATCTCAACATGAGGCATAGGTAAGAACTGACAATAATTTTGACATTGGGTAACAATATCTCTAGCTTCTTTTCTAGTTATGTCAAATCGATGACACAATGTCTCAGGTGTAACATGAAAACTTTTATGAAACTCCTTAGCCAATTCTAAATTTGAATTAATGTTAGGGTTAGGGGTTAGGGTTAGGGTTAGGGTTAGGGTTCAGGTGTAAGGGTTTTGGTTAGGTTTAGCGTTAGGGTTTTGGGTTTAGGGTTTAGGGTTAGGATTGGGGTTAGGGTTAGGGTTAGTGTTAGGGTTAGGGGTCAGGGTCAGAGTCAGGGTCAGTGTTAGGGTTAGGGCTAGGGGGTTAGGGTTAGGGTTAGGGTTAGGGGGTTAGGGTTAGGGTTAGGGATACGTGGTTAGGGTTCGGGTTAGGTTTACGGGGTTAGGGTTATTGTTAGTGGTAGTGTTAGGGTCAGGGTCAGGGACAGGGTCAGGTTCAGGGTTAGGGTTAGGGCTAGGGCTAGGGCTAGGGCTGGGGCTGGGGCTGGGGCTGGAGCTGGAGGCTAGGGTTGGAGCTAGGGGGCTAGGGGGCTAGTGCTAGGGTGGCTAGAAGGCTAGATGGCTAGGAGGCTAGGGCTAAGGGGCTAGGGCTAGGTCTAGGGGGCTAGGGCAAGGGGGCTAAGGCTAGCGGGCTAGGGCTAGTCCGCTAGGGCTAGGGTTAAGGTTACGGGTTATTTTTAGAGTTAGGGGGTCAAGGGTTAGGGTCAAGGGTCAGGGCCAGGGCCAGGGTCAAGGCCAGGACCAGGGCCGCCAGTGCTAGGGGCAGGGCTGCCAGGACCAGGGCTGTCAGGGCCAGGTCCAGGGCTGTCAGGGCCAGGGCCAGGGCTGTCAGGGTCAGGGCCAGGGCTGCCTGGGCCTGGACCAGGGCTGTCAGGGTCAAGCCCAGGGCTGTCAGCGTCAGGGTCAGTGCTGTCAGGTTCAGGGTCAGGGCTGTCAGGGTTAGGATTATTGGTTAGGGGTTAGGGTTAGGGGTTAGTGTTAGTGGGTCAAAGGTTAGGGTCAAGTGTTAAGGGCTAGGGCAGGGCCAGGGATGCCAGGGACAGGGCCAGGGCGAGGGCCAGGGCGAGGGCTGCAAGTGCTGCCAGGGCCAGGGCCGTCAGGGCTATCAGGGCCAGGTCCAGGGCTGTCAGGGCCAGGGCCAGGGCTGTTAGGGTCAGGGCCAGGGCTGCCTGGGCCTGGACCAGGGCTGTCAGGGTCAAGGCCAGGCCTGTCAGCGTCAGGGTCAGTGCTGTCAGGTTCAGGGTCAGGGCTGTCAGGGTTAGGATTATTGGTTAGGGGTTAGGGTTAGGGGTTAGTATTAGTGGGTCAAAGGTTAGGGTCAAGTGTTAAGGGCTAGGGCCAGGGCCAGGGATGCCAGGGCCAGGGCCAGGGCCAGGGCCAGGGCGAGGGCTGCAAGTGCTGCCAGGGCCAGGGCCGTCAGGGTTATCAGGGCCACGGCCAGGGCTGCCAGGGCTAGGGCTGTCAGAGTCAGGGCCAGTGCTGTCAGGATCAGGGCCAGGGCTGTCACGGACAGGACCAGGCCTGTCAGGGCCAGGGCCAGGGCTGTCAGGGCCAGGGCCAGGGCTGTCAGGGTCAGGGCCAGGTCTGTCAGGGTGTTGGAAGCCACGTGAATGTCTCGCCAGCAGAAACGCATGCGGGCACAAGGGTCCTTCCGCAACAAGCCTTTATTACAGTCAATCGAAAGGAGGAGAGGAGAGCGGGCCCTGCCACCTCACATGCACAGATGGCGCTCGTATTGGCCAAAGGACACCGTGGCTTCCCGCGGGCCGCAGCCATGGCGGGCAAGCCCCGGTCGGGGAGAGGGGGAGGAAGAGGAAGGAGAGCGCCAGGGCCCAGAAGTGGCGCTGTTTATATAAGCCATGGTCGCACCTAAGTAATGTGTCAATACCCTGATTGGCTGCTCACTCTTTACCCCGCCTGATGACTCAGAACCAACATGCTTAGCGTGCTTATGCAATTTGCGCAACCCGCGCATGCGTACTGGAGGGTTTTTTTTTACAGTTTTGAGGGCAAAATGTCAGCGCCACCTAGTGGCATCAGAGTCTCAGCGCTCCACTTCCCCCTTTTGTTTTAATAAATGAAAACTGCCTTAAAGCCTATAAGCGTGGCACAAGAGAGCCCTAACCTCGATCAAGCGAGCTCCTTCTTTGGGGAGTAAGCGATCAAGAGCTTTAGATTACTTCCTTACCCCACCAGGTGCAATGGAGACAAGTCCTCTGGGTGCAGGGGCTAAGGGAGAAGATTAAAAAAGGAGGTGACGCCCATTCCCGTGCAATGGAATAAAATACCAGGGAGTGCAAGGGCTGTCATCCTCCTATCTAGGTACCATAGCCGCATAGGCAAAGGCAACATTGACTTGGATCACTCATCGACTCAGGGCAATGGGTAAAACCCCTGAGGTGCATCGACTGAGTGTCACAGTCTGTTTTAATTTTTTTAACATGGATAACCAAATTTTGGGAGATGATCATTGTTTCAAGGCCACAAGTGTTTGTGCGATAGCGACCTAGTCACGTTTATGTTGGGTATTGAGTTTGCAGAACCACCAGAGTAAAAACACTAAGCCACAACATCGTGCTGCACCAAACATTCCAACTCCCACCCAATCTTAAAGTAAGAAAAGGCAGAAGAAACCCAGGGTAATAATCCATCTGTGGGCGATGAATCCACTCGAGTAGAATTAGTGGTCATCCTCGCCCGCCCTTGACTCTTCAAGTGGTAGCAGGTGTATCTGTTGAAAGATCATCTTCAGCTGTCACCAGCTTTCGCGTGTTTTTTTTTTCGTGTTCTTTCGATGGAAACTTGTTTCTGTGCTTTTGTGCCATACAGTGCGAGATGACACTTTTCAGTTTTCTTGTATTCCTAATTGAGCGAGCGACACAAATGTGATTCTGTTTAAATGTAGTGCTTTGCTTTTCTGTTTTTTTGTTCAAAACTTGTTCCTTTGCTGTACAACGCGATATATCACTTTTCAGTTTTCCTGTATTCCTCATTGAGCAAGTGATACACATGTGATTTAGTTTACAAAGTAGTGCTTTGCGTTTCTGTTCTTTCGATGGAAACTTGTTTCTGTGCAGTAAAGTGTGAGATAACACTTTTCAGTTTTCCTTTATTCCTAGTGGAGCAAGCAACACACATGTGATTCCATTTAAAAGTAGTGCTTTGCTTTTCTGTTCTTTCGTTGGAAACTTCTTCCTGTGCTGTACACTGCGATATATCACTTTTCAGTTTTCCTGTATTCCTGATTGAGCTAGCAACACACATGTGACTTAGTTTACGAAGTAGTGCTTTGCGTTTCTGTTCTTCTGTTGGAAATTTGTTTTTGTGCTGTACAGTGTGATATATCACTTTTCAGTTTTCCTGTATTCCTAATTGAGCGAGTGACACACATGTGATTCCATTTCAAAGTAGTCTTTGCTTTTCTGTTCTTTCTCTCGAAACTTGTTCCTGTGCTGTACAGTGTGAAATATCACTTTTCAGGTTTCCTGTATTCCTAATTGAGCGAGTTACACACATGTGATTCAGTTTACAAAGTAGTGCTTTGCGTTTATGTTCTTTTGTTGGAAACTTGTTCCTGGAACAAGTTAGGGTTAGCGTTAGGGTTAGGGTTAGGGTTAGGGTTAGGGTTAGGGTTAGGGTTAGGGTTAGGGTTAGGGTTAGGGTTAGGGTTAGAGTTAGGGTTAGGGTTCTGTTTAGCGGTTAGGGTTATGGTTAGGGTTAGGATTAGGATTAGGGTTAGGGTGAGGGTTATGTCACTTTTCAGTTTTCCTTTTTATAATAATTGAACATGCGACACATTTGTGAATTAGTTTACTAAGTTGTCCTTTGCGTTTCTGTTCTTTAGATGGAAATTTCTTCCTGTGCTGTACACTGCGATATATCACTTTTCAGTTTTCCTGTATTCCTAATTTAACGAGAAACACACATGTGATTTAGTTTACAAATTAGTGCTTTGCGTTTCTGTTCTTCTGTTGGAAACTTATTTCTGTGCTGTACAGTGTGATATATCACTTTTTAGTTTTCCTGTTATAATAATTGAACGGGCAACACGTATGTGAATTAGTTCACAAAGTTGTGCTTTGCTTTTCTGTTCTTTTGTTCGAAACATGTTCCTGTGCTGTACAGTGCGATATATCACTTTTCAGGTTTCCTGTATTCCTAATTGAGCCAGTGACACACATGTGATTTAGTTTAAAGAGTAGTGCTTTGCGTTTATATTCTTTTGTTGGAAACTTGTTCCTGTTTGGAACAAGTTAGGTTTAGGGTTCGGTTTAGTGTTAGGGTTAGGATAGGGTTAGGGTTAGGGTTAGGGTTATGGGTTTGGGTTAGGGTCATGGTTAGGGTTAAGGTTAGGGTTACGGGGTTAGGGTTATGGTTAGCGTTATATCACTTTTCAGTTTTCCTGTTATAATAACTGAACAGGCGACATGTATGTGAATTAGTTTACAATGTTGTGCTTTGCATTTCTGTTCTTTGGATGGAAACTTGTTCCTGTGCTGTACAGTGCGAAATAACACTTTTCAGTTTTCCTGTATTCCTAATTGAGCGAGCAACACACATGTGATTTAGTTTACTAAGTATTGCTTTTCTTTTCTCTTCTTTCGTTGGAAACTTGTTCCTGTGCTGTCCATTGCATTATATCAGTTTTCAGTATTCTTGTTATAATAATTGAACGGGCAACACGTATGTGAATTAGTTTACAAAGTTGTGCTTTGTGTTTCTTTTCTTTCGATGAAAACTTGTTTCTTTGCCATACAATTCGATATATCACTTTTCAGTTTTGCTGTATTCCTAATTGAGCGAGCAACACACATGTGATTTAGTTTACAATGTAGTCCTTTGATTTTCTGTTCTTTCGTTCGAAACCTGTTCCTCTGCTGTACAGTGTGATATATCACTTTTCAGTTTTCCTGTATTCCTAATTGAGCGAGCAACACACATGCAATTTTATTTACAAAATATTACTTTGTAGGAACAATTACGTTTAGGGTTAGGGTTAGGGTTAGGGTAGGGTTAGGGTTAGGATTAGGGTTAGTGTTAGGGTGGTAGGGTTAGTGTTAGGTTATGGTTACGGTTAGGGTTATATCACATTTCAGTTTTCCTGTAATAATAATTGAACTGGCAAAACAAATGTGAATTAGTTTACAAAGTTTTGTTTTGCGTTTCTGTACTTTCGATGGAAACTTGTTTTTGTGCTGTAAAGTGCGAGATAACACTTTTCAGTTTCCCTGTATTACTAATTGAGCGAGCGACACACATGTGATTCCATTTTAAAGTAGTGCTTTCTTTTCTGTTCTTTCGTTCGAAACTTGTTCCTTTGCTGTACAGTGTGATATATCACTTATCAGTTTTCCTGTATTCCTAAATGAGCTAGTGACACACATGTGATTTAGTTTACAAAGTAGTGCTTTGCTTTTATGTTCTTTCATTGGAAACTTATTCCTGGAACACGTTAGGGTTAGGGTTAGGGTTAGGGTTAGGGTTAGGGTTAGGGTTAGGGTTAGGGGCTTAGGGTTAGGGTTAGGTTTAGGGTGAGGTTTAGGTTTAGGCTTAGGGTTAGGGGCTTAGGTTTAGGGTTAGGGTTATAGTACTTTTCAGTTTTCCTGTTATAATAATTGAACAGGCTACACGAATGTGAATTAGTTTACAAAGTTGTGCTTTGCGTTTCTGTTCTTTCAATGAAAACTTGTTTCTTTGCCATACATTTCGATATATCGCTTTTCAGTTTTCCTGTATTCCTAATTGAGCAAGCGACACACTTGTGATTTAGGTTACAACGTACTGCTTTGCGTTTCTGTTCTTCCGTTGGAAACTTGATTCTCTGCTGCACAGTGCGATATATCACTTTTCCTGTTATAATAAAAGAACGGACAACACATATGTGAATTAGTTTACAAAGTTGTGCTTCGCGTTTCTGTTCTTTCGAAGGAAATTTGTTCCTTTTAGGAACAAGTTAGGGTTAGGGTTAGGGTTAGGGTTAGGGTTAGGGTTAGGTTTAGGGTTAGGCTTAGGCACTCAGGGTTTGGTTAGGGTTAGGTTAAGGGTTAGGGTTAGGGGTAGGGTTAGGGGCTTAGGGTTAGGGTGAGGGTTATATCACTTTTCAGTTTTCCTGTTATAATAATTGAACAGGCGACACGAATGTGAATTAGTTTACAAAGTTGTGCTTTCCGTTTCTGTTCTTTCGATGAAAAATTGTTTCTTTGCCGTACATTTCGATTTATTGCTTTTTAGTTTCCCTGTATTCCTAATTGAGTGAGCGACACACATGGGATTTAGTTCACAAAGTAGTGCTTTGTGTTTCTGTTCTTCTGTTGGAAATTTGTTTCTGTGCTGTACAGTGCGAGATAACACTTTTCAGTTTCCTGTATTCCTAATTGCGCGAGCGACACACATGTGATTCCGTTTAAAATTAGTGCTTTCCTTTTCTGTTCTTTCCTTCATAACTTGTTCTTTTGCTGTACTGTGCGTTATATCTCTTTTTAGTTTTCCTGTATTCCTAATTGAGCGAGTTGCACACATGTGATTTAGTTTACAAAGTAGTGCTTTGCGTTTCTGTTCTTTCGTTGGAAACTTGTTAGGGTTAGGGTTAGGGTTAGGGTTATATCACTTTTCAATTTTCCTGTTATAATAATTGAACAGGCGACACGAATGTGAATTAGTTTACAAAGTTGTGCTTTGTGTTTCTGTTCTTTCAAAGAAAACTTGTTTCTTTGCCATACATTTCGATATATCGCTTTTCAGGTTTCCTGTATTCCTAATTGAGCAAGCGACACACATGTGATTTAGGTTACAAAGTACTGCTTTGCATTTCTGTTCTTCTGTTGGAAACTTGATTCTCAGCTGTACAGTTCGATATATCACTTTTCAGTTTTCCTGTTATAATAATAGAACGGGCGACACATATGTGAATTAGTTTACAAAGTTGTGCGTTGCGTTTCTCTTCTTTCGATGGAAACTTGTTTCTGTGCCATAAAGTGCGAGATAACATTTTCAGTTTTCCTGTATTCCTAATTGAGCGAGCGACACACATGTGATTCCATTAAAAAGTAGTGCTTTGCTTTTCTGTTCTTTCGTTCGAATATTGTTCCTGTGCTGTACAGTGCGTTATATCTCTTTTCTGTTTTCCTGTATTCCTAATTGAGAGAGTGGCACACATGTGATTTACTTTACAATGTAGTGTTTTGCGTTTATGTTCTTTCGTTGGAAACAGGTTCCTGTTAGGAACAATTTAGGGTCAGGGTTAGGGTTAGGATTAGGGATAGGGATAGGGGATTAGAGTTAGGGTTAGGGGTTAGGGTTAGGGTTAGGGTTAGTGTTAGGGCTTAGGTTTAGGATTAGGGTTATAACACTTTTCAGTTTTCCTGTTATAATAATTGAACAGGCGACATGAATGTGAAATAGTTTACAAAGTTGTGCTTTGAGTCTCTGTTCTTCTGTTGGAAACTTGTTTCTGTGCTGTACAGTGTGATATATCACTTTTCAGTTTTCCTGTTATACTAATTGAACGGGCGACACGTTTGTGAATTAGTTTACAAAGTTGTGCTTTTCGTTTCTGTTCTTTCAATGGAAGCAGGTTCCTGTGTTGTACAGTTCGATATATCACTTTTCAGTTTTCCTGTTATAATAATTGAACGGGCGACACATATGTGAATTAGTTTACAAAGTTGTGCTTTGCGTTTCTGTTCTTTCGATGGTAATTTGTTTCTGTGCCATACAGTGCGAGATAACACTTTTCAGTTTTCCTGTATTCCTAATTGAGGAAGCGACACACATGTGATTCCGTTTAAAAGTAGTGCTTTTCTTTTCAGTTCTTTCCTTCGAAACTTGTTACTGTGCTCTACAGTGCGTTATATCACTTTTAAGTTTTCCTGTATTCCTATATGAGCGAGTGGCACACAAATGATTTAGTTTACAAAGTAGTGCTTTGCGTTTCTGTTCTTTCGTTGGAAACTTGTTCCTGTTAGGAACAAGTTAGGGTTAGGGTTAGTTAGGTTTAGGTTTAAGGTTAGGGTTAGGGTTAGGGTTAGGGTTAGGGTTAGGGTTAGGGTTAGGGTTAGGGTTAGGGTGAGGTTAGGTTTAGGGTGAGGTTTATATCACTTTTCAATTTTCATGTTATAATAATTGAACAGGCAACACGAATGTGATTTAGTTTACAAAGTTGTACTGTGCGATTCTGTTCTTTCGAATGAAAAATTGTTTGTTTGCCGCACATTTCGATTTATCGCTTTTCAGTTTCCCTGTATTCCTAATTGAGTGAGCGACACACATGTGATTTAGTTTACAAAGTATTGTTTTGCGTTTCTGTTCTTCTGTTGGAAACTTGTTTCTGTGCTGTATAGTGTGATATATCACTTTTCAGTTTTCCTGTTATAATAATTGAACGGGCGACATGTATGTGAATTAGTTTACAAAGTTGTGCTTTGCGTTTCTATTCTTTCGATGGAAACTTGTTTCTGTGCCATAAAGTGCGAGATAACACTTTTCAGTTTTCCTGTATTCCTAATTGAGCGAGCGACACACATGTGATTCCATTTAAAAGTAGTGCTTTGCTTTTCTGTTCTTTAATTCGAAACTTGTTCCTGTGCTATACAGTGCGTTATATCACTTTTCAGTTTTCCTGTATTCCTAATTGAGCGAGTGGCACACATGTGATTTAGTTTAAAAAGTAGTGCTTTGCGTTTATGTTCTTTACGAACAAGTTAGGATTAGGGTTAGGCTTAGGGTTAGGGTTAGGGGCTTAGGGTTAGGGCTAGGGGCTTAGGGTTAGGGTGAGGGTTATATCACTTTTCAGTTTTCATGTTATAATAATTGAACAGGCGACAAGAATGTGAATTAGTTTACAAAGTTGTACTTTGCGTTTCTGTTCTTTAGATGAAAACTTGTTTCTTTGCCATACATTTCGATATATTGCTTTTCAGTTTTCCTGTATTCCTAATTGAGTGAGCGACACACATGTGATTTAGTTTACAAAGTAGTGCTTTGTGTTTCTGTTCTTCTGTGGGAACTTGATTCTGTGCTGTACAGTGTGATGTATCACTTTTCAGTTTTCCTTTTATAATAAATGAACGGACGACACGTATGTGAATTAGTTTACAAAGTTGTGCTTTGCGTTTCTGTTCTTTCGATGGAAACTTGTTCCTGTGCTGTACAGTTCAATATATCACTTATCAGTTTTACTGTTATAATAATTGAACGGGCAACACGTATGTGAATTAGATTATAAAGTTGTGCTTTGCGTTTCTCTTCTTTCGATGGAAACTTGTTTCTGTGCCTTACACTGCGAGATAACACTTTTCAATTTTCCTGTATTCCTAATTGAGCGAGCGACACACACACATGTGACTCCGTTTAAATGTAGTGCTTTGCTTTTCTGTTCTTTTGTTCGAAACTTGTTCCTGTGATGTACAGTGCGTTATATCACTTTTCAGTTTTCCTGTATTCCTAATAGAGGGAGTGGCCCACATGTGAATTTGTTTACAAAGTAGTGCTTTGTGTTTATGTTCGTTCATTGGAAACTTGTTCCTGTTAGGAACAAGTTAGGGTTAGGGTTAGGGTTAGGCTTAGGGTAGGGTTAGGGTTAGGCGTTTAGGGTTAGGGTTAGGGTTAGAGTTAGCGTTGGGGTTAGGGTTAGGGTTATTGGCTTAGGGTTAGGATGAGGGTTATGTCACTTTTCAGTTTTCCTGTTATAAGAATTGAACAGGCGACACGAATGTGAATTAGTTTACAAAGTTGTGGTTTTCTTTACTGTTCTTTCGATGAAAACTTGTTTCTTTGCTGTACATTTCGATATATCGCTTTTCAGTTTTCCTGTATTCCTAATTGAGTGAGCGACACACGTGATTTAGATTATAAAGTAGTGCTTTGCTTTTCTGTTCTTTTGTTCGAAACTTGTTCATGTGATGTACAGTGCTTTATATCACTTTTCAGTTTTCCTGTATTCCTAATTGAGGGTGTGGCACACATGTGATTTAGTTTACAAAGTAGTGCTTTGCGTTTATATTCTTTCGTTGGAAACATGTTCCCGTTAGGAACATTTTAGGTTAGGGTTAGGGTTAGGCTTAGGGTTAGGGTTACGGGCTTAGGGTTAGGGTTAGGGTTAGGGTTAGGGTTTGGGCTAGAGTTAGGGTTATTGGCTTAGGGTTAAGGTGAGGGTCATATCACTTTTCAGTTTTCCTGTTATAATATTTGAACGGGCGACATGTATGTGAATTAGTTTAAAAAATTGTGCTTTTCGTTTCTCTTCTTTTGGAAGCAGGTTCTGCTGTACAGTTCGATATATCACTTTTCAGTTTTCCTGTTATAATAATTGAACAGGCGACATGTATGTGAATTAGTTTAAAAATTGTGCTGCGTTTCTCTTCTTTCGATGGAAACTTGTTTCTGTGCCATAAAGTGCGAGATAACACTTTTCAGTTTTCCTGTATTCCTTATTGAGTGAGTGACACACATGTGAATCCGTTTAAAAGTAGTGCTTTGCTTTTCTGTTCTTTCGTTCGAAACTTGTTCCTGTGCTGTACAGTGTGTTATATTACTTTTTTTTTTTTTTGTATTTTTAAAATTTTCTATTTATTTATTTATTTATTTTTTAGGTTTAATACCTATTGTTTCTTTTTTTTTTCAATGCAGTTTATTCAGGAACCTTGAACAATCATCTGACCCTGGGGAAAGCCAGCCCACAGATTAAATAGCCTCTGGGTAGCCAGCCCAGGCATGCCATGTGGGCAATGCAGATAGATCCACATACATGGAAGCAAGCCAGATCCTCAGCCTTAGCCAAATGTGGAATTGTTCGTGACAGAGAGCAATCACCATCGGGAAGGTGGAAGGCGGAAACCAGCTCCATCTTTAAGGCATAGCATTCCGCAGCTCTCTACAGTTCCCCCTCTTTGTTTTCGATGCATCAGGCAAGAGTAGAGGTCTGATCTCTGATGTTAGAAATAAATTGGGACTTTGTACCAATGTTAATTTAAGTGTCATCCACCCAAAGAGCATCAGACCCGTCCGATAACTTTTTCTCAGAGGCGGGACCTGGGGCATCAACCCAAATGCAATCAGTCATACTCTTCTGTGGGTCCAAAGCGGCTGACACGAATGTGAATTAGTTTACAAAGTTGTGCTTTCCGTTTCTGTTCTTTCAATGAAAACTTGTTTCTGTGCCGTAAAGTGCGAGATAACACTTTTCAGTTTTCCTGTATTCCTAATTGAGTGAGCGACACACATCTGATTCTGTTTAAAAGTAGTGCTCTGCTTTTTTGTTCTTTCGTTCAAAACTTGTTCCTGTGCTGTACAGTGCATTATATCTCCTTAGTTTTCCTGTATTCCTAATTGATCGAGTGGCACACATGTGATTTAGTTTACAAAGTAGTGCTTTGTGTTTATGTTCTTTTGTTGGAAACTTGTTCCTGTTAGGCACAAGTTCCTGTTAGGAACAAGTTAAGGTTAGGGTTAGGGTTAGGATTATATCACTTTTCAGTTTTCCTGTTATAATAATGAACAGGCAAAACACATGTGATTTAGTTTACAAATTACTGCTTTGCGTTTCTGTTCTTCTTTGGAAACTTGATTCTCTTTTAGCAAGTACAGTGTGATATATCACATTTCAGGGTTTCACTTTTCTAATAATTGATTCCTAATTGTCGATGACACACATGTGAAATAGTTTACAAATTACTGCTTTATTTCTCTTCTTCTGTGGAAACTTGATTCTCTGCTGTACAGTTGATATATCACATTTTCATTTTCCTTTTATAATAATTGAATGGGTGACACATATGTGAAATAGTTTACAAAATTGTGCTTTGCGTTTCTCTTCTTTCGATGGAAACTTGTTTCTGTGCCATAAAGTACGAGATAACACTTTTCAGTTTTCCTGTATTCCTAATTGAGCGAGCGACACACATGTGATTCCGTTAAAAAGAAGTGCTTTGCTTTTCTGTTCTTTTGTTCGAAACTTGTTCCTGTGCTGTACAGTGAGTTATATCACTTTTCAGTTTTTCTATATTCCTAATTGAGCGAGATTGCACACATGTGATTCCGTTTAAATGTAGAGCTTTGCTTTTCTGTTCTTTCGTTAGAAAATTGTTCCTGTGCTGAACAGTGTGTTATATCTCTTTTAAGTTTTCCTGTATTCCTAATTGAGAGAGTGGCACATATGTGATTTAGTTTACAAAGTAGTGCTTTGCGTTTATGTTCTTTCGTTGGAAACAGGTTCCTGTTAGGAACAAGTTAGGGTTAGGGTTAGGGTTAGGGGCTTAGGGTTAGTGTTAGGGTTATATCACTTTTCAGTTTTCCTGTTATAATAATTGAACAGGCGACACGAATGTGAATTAGTTTACAAAGTTGTGCTTTGCATTTCTGTTCTTTCAATGAAAACTTGTTTCTTTGCCATACATTTCGATATATCGCTTTTCAGTTTTCCTGTATTCCTAATTGAGCGAGCAACACACATGTGATTTAATTTAAAAAATAGTGCTTTGCGTTTCTGTTCTTCTGTTGGAAACTTGTTTCTGTTCTGTACAGTGTGATATATCACTTTTCAGTTTTCATGTTATAATAATTGAACGGACGATAGATATGTGATTTATTTTTTAAAGTTGTGCTTTTCGTTTCTGTTCTTTCGATGGAAGCAGGTTCCTGTGCTGTACAGTTCGATATATCACTTTTCAGCTTTCCTGTTATAATAATTGAAGGGGCGACACATATGTGAATTAGTTTACAGAGTTGTGCTGCGTTTCTGTTCTTTCGATGGAAACTCGTTTCTGTGCTGTACAGTCTTGAGATAACACTTTTCAGTTTTCCTGTATTCCTAATTGAGCGAGTGACACACATGTGATTCCGTTTAAAAGTAGTGCTTTGCTTTTCTGTTCTTTCGTTCGAAACTTGTTCCTGAGCTGTACAGTGCCTTATACCACTTTTTTTTGTATTTTTAAAATTTTCTTTTCATTTATTTATTTATTTTTTTAGGTTTAATACCTATTCTTTCTTTTTTTTTTTTTTTCAATGCAGTTTTTTCAGGAACCTTGAACAATCATCTGACCCTGTGGAAAGCCAGCCCACAGATTAAATAGCCTCTGGGTAGCCAGGCCAGGCATGCCATGTGGGCAATGCAGATAGATCCACATACATGGAAGAGAGCCAGATCCTCAGCCTTAGCCAAATGTGGAATTGTTCGTGACAGAGAGCACTCACCATCCGGAAGGTGGAAGGCGGAAACCAGCTCCATCTTTAAGGCATAGCATTCCGCAGCTCTCTACAGTTCCCCCTTTTTGTTTTCGATGCATCAGGCAAGAATAGAGGTCTGATCTCTGATGTTAGAAAAAAAATTGGGACTTTGTACCGATGTACATTTAGGTGTCATCCACCCAAAGAGCATCAGACCTGTCCGATAACTTTTTCTCAGAGGCGGGACCTGGGGCATCAACCCGCATGCAATCAGACATGCTCTTCTGTGGGTCCAAAGCGGCTGACCCTCAGTTCAGTGCTTCGCCTCGCATCCTGAGCGTAACATTTTAGCTTTTTTATGGTATCCAACCATGCTTGGGAGAATGTCCTGGTTTAATGGCTGTAAAGGCCTGAATGATCATGGCTGCATCACACTGTTGTGAGACTCTAATCTTGCATATATACCACAGGCAAACCAAGGAGACCAATACCAGAAGGCCTGCTAACGCTCCCATGCCCGCCCATTCCTTCAGATGATTCATGGCTGCAGCAATCCATGATGATAATCCTGTGGCTAGTCCTGTGTCCACTCTGGTAGAATTTACTGTGACAATGGCCACTCTCAGCTGCTCCATCGTAGTATCGAATTCTCCAGTCCACTTACCTAAAATATAGCTCGACAATTGTTTAGACAGATTTGCAGCACAGGAAAAATTCTCATGTTATATGCTAGTGACTCCAAGTCCAGCATATTTTCATTGACACCCGAGTTGAGTGTTTTGCCATAGGGTATCAATTTGCTCCTGCATGAGGTCAATCCTCTGATTGAACACCATCAAGCTTCCTTTTAGATATATCACTTTTGAGTTTTCCTGTATTCCTAATTGAGAGAGTGGCACACATGTGATTTAGTTTACAAAGTAGTGCTTTACATTTATGTTCTTTCTTTGGAAACTTGTTAGGGTTAGGGTTAGGGTTAGGGTCATAGTTAGAGTTAGGGGCTTAGGGTTAGGGTGAGGTTAGGGTTAGGGTTAGGGGCTTAGGGTTAAGGTTAGGGCTATCGTTAGGGTTAGGGTTAGGGTTAGGGTTAGTGTTAGGTTTAGGGGTTAGGGTTAGGGTTAGGGTTATATCACTTTTCAGTTTTCCTCTTATAATAATTGAACAGACGACACGTATGTGAATTAGTTTACAAAGTTGTGCTTTTCGTTTCTGTTCTGTTTCGATGGAAGCAGGTTCCTGTGCTGTACAGTTCGATTTATTGCTTTTCAGTTTCCCTGTATTCCAGAATTGGGTGAGCGAAACAAATGTGATTTAGTTTACAAAGTAGTGCTTTGCGTTTCTGTTCTTCTTTGGAAACTTGTTTCTGTGCTGTACAGTGTGATATATCTCTTTTCAGTTTCCCTGTTATAATAAATGTACGGGCGACACGTATGTGAATTAGTTTACAAAGTTGTGCTTTGCATTTCTCTTCTTTCAATGGAAACTTGTTTCTGTGCTGGAAAGTGCGAGATAACACTTTTCAGTTTCTTGTTCCTCATTGAGCGAGGGACACACATGTGATTCCGTTTAAAAGTAGTGCTTTGCTTTTCTGTTCTTTCTTTCAAAACTTGTTCCTGTGCTGTACAGTGCGTTATATCTCTTTTCAGTTTTCCTCTATTCCTAATTGAGCGAGTGGCACACATGTGATTTAGTTTACACAGCAGTGATTTCCATTTCTGTTCTTTCGATGGAAACTTGTTTCTGTGCCGTACAGTGCTAGATAACACTTTTCAATTTTCCTGTATTCCTAATTGAGCGAGTGAGACACATGTGATTCCGTTTAAAAGTAGTGCTTTGCTTTTCTGTTCTTTCGTTCGAAACTTGTTCCTGTGATGTACACTGTGTTATATCTCTTTTCAGTTTTCCTGTATTCCTAATTGAGAGGGTGGCCCACATGTGACTTAGTTTACAAAGAAGTGCTTTGCGTTTATACTCTTTGGTTGGAAACTTTTTCCTGTTAGGAACAAGTTAGGGTTAGGGTTAGGGTTAGGGTTAGGTTTAGAGTTAGGGGTGAGGGTTAGGCTTAGGTTTAGAGTTAGGGGCATAGGGTTAGGATTAGGGTTATATCACTTTTCAGTTTTCCTGTTATAATAATTGAACGGACGACACGTATGTGAATTAGTTTACAAAGTTGTGCTTTTCGTTTCTGTTCTTTCGATGGAAGCAGGTTCCTGTGCTGTACAGTTCGATTTATTGCTTTTCACTTTCCCTGTATTCCTAATTGAGTGAGCGACACAAATGTGATTTAGTTTACAAAGTAGTGCTTTCCGTTCCTGTTCTTCTTTTGGAAACTTGTTTATGTGCTGTACAGTGTGATATATCAATTTTCAGTTTTCCTGTTATAATAAATATACGGGCGACACGTATGTTAGGAACAAGTTAGGGTTAGGATTAGGGTTAGGGTTCGGATTAGGGTTAGGGTGAGGTTAGGGTAGGGTAGGGTTAGGGTTAGGGTTAGGGTTAGGTTTAGGGGCTTAGGGTTAGGGTGAGGGTTATATCACTTTTCAGTTTTCATGTTATAATAATTGAACGGGCGACACATATGTGAATTAGTTTTCAAAGTTGTGCTTTGCATTTCTGTTCTTTCGATGGAAACTTGTTTCTGTGCCTTACAGTGCGAGATAACATTTTTCAGTTTTCCTGTATTCCTAATTGAGCGAGCGACACACATGTGATTCTGTTTAAAAGTAGTGCTTTGCTTTTCTGTTCTTTCGTTCGAAACTTGTTCCTGTGCTGTACAGTGCATTATATTTATTTTCAGTTTTCCTGTATTCCTAATTGAGAGAGTGGCACACATGTGATTTAGTTTACAAAGTAGTGCTTTGTGTTTATGTTCTTTTGTTGGAAAATTGTTTCCTGTGGGCAAGTTCCTGTTAGGAACAAGTTAGGGTTAGGGTTAGGGTTAGGGTTAGGAGGTTAGGGTTAGGGTTAGGGTTAGAGGCTTATACTTAGCGTTAGGGTTATATCACTTTTCAGTTTTCCTGTTAATAATGGAAGACAAATAGCACAAATGTGAATTAGTTGACAAAGTTGTGCTTTTGCGTTTCTGTTCTTCGATTAAAACTTGTTTCTTTGCCGTACATTTTGATTTATTGCTTTTCAGTTTCCCTGTATTCGAAATTGAGTGTCACGACACACATGTGATTTAGTTTACAAAGTAGTGCTTGTGTTTTTGTTCTTCTGTTGGAAACTTGTTTCTGTGGTGTACAGTGATATATCACTTTTCAGTTTTCCTGTTATTATAATTGAACAGGCGTCGTATGTGAATTAGTTTACAAAGTTGTGCTTTTTCTTTTGTTCTTTCGATGGAAGTAGGTTCCTGTGCTGTAAACGGATGACACATAGGAATTAGTTTTCAAAGTTGTGCTTTTGCATTTCTGTTCTTTCTGATGTGCAAACTATTTGTGCCTACAGTGCTTAGATAACATTTTTCAAGTTTTCCCTATTCCACTGAGCTTAGCTTACACACACATGTGATTCCTTGCTTTGTAGTGGCTTGCTTTTCTGTTACTCTGCTCAAACTTGTTCCTGTGCTGTACAGTGCATTATATTTATCAGCCTTCCCCTGTATTCCTAATTGAGAGAGTGGCAATACATGTGACGAATACAAAGCAGTGCTTTGTGTTTGGCGTTCTTGCTGGTGCACTGTTCCCCAGCATGTCTCGTTGAGAACGCTTAGGTTAGGGTTGTGCCAGGTTAGGTTAGGGCTAGGTTGTGAGGCTCATACTTAATGCTAAATATATCACTCAGTTTTCAATACTGGAACACAATGAATAGTTGATTAAAGAAGCTATGCTTCTGTCTCTTTCTCGATTAAACTTCGTTTTCAAATCCATTTTGATTTATTGTTTTCAGTTCTTCCCTGTACTGTAATTGAGTAAAAGCACATGACTTAGTTACAAAGTAGTTTTAGCTAAATTTTTTCCGTTGGAAATCTCAGCCGGTGTGATAGTATCCTTTCGTTTTCTCCTGTTATTATAATTAACGGCTTATTGTCGTGAGTGCATCAGTTTCACAAGTTGGGGCTGCTTACTGCCGATTGAGTTGTACATGATATAACACTTCGTTTTCCTGTTATAATACAATGCCACGCATGTGGTTCAGTTGCGCTATGCCACGCCGATTATAACTTTTTGCAGTAATATTTCGCGACATATCGCTTGCGAAACGCCCGACGGGTGTCTTCCGCCGTATATCTCTCCTGGGTATCAACGGCATCACTCGATGCAAACACAAGATGTTTCTTGATTACAATAGACTGGCACAAAGTCTTCGATCCCTGCACGCCCCACGCAGGGAAAGCCGCTTTATAGTCCAGACTGCTGGTGCCAGGTGCCGAAGTAGTTACAGGAGCCGATTACTATTTAATGAACATTGCCTTGAGTCGAGTTATAGGACACCATAATATCAGGCAGCTCACAGAAAGAACATGATGACTCTTCGCTCTGGGATCGCCACCTGCTGCAGGGCTTCATTCAGCTGGGAATGTCTTAGGCCGCTGACAACCTCGCGGGGTCGTTGTCAAATCGATTTCGTCAACGCGGGCGACCGCCATCTTCAAAGTTGAAACCCTTTCTCAGCAATTTTCTGCTCGCTATATTCAAACAGCGGTAGTTCTTCTAAAGTTGCAACAGCTGTACAAATGACACAACTATTGCCGCTTCTAACCTTTTGGTGAGGCGGGGTCTCGTTCCCTTCTACTAGAGTGGAATCTGCTCCTGGAGAGTTAATTTCATCTTCTGTTTAACCGATGATACCGCCGGGTTAGATCACGCCAGATGACAGCAGAGTCGTCTTTCACTGATCAGTCGACGATGCGCGCTCAGTCAACAGAATCAGGATTGCGACAGCGCTTTTCCGATGAGGAGAGAGAGGGTGGTGATCACGCTTTTGAGCCAACGTTCCTCACACCAGCTTTTTCCTGACCTCGAAGAACGCCGTTCTGGAGTCTTTTCTTAAGCCAAGGAGAACTGTTACAGGAAACGCCTAGTTTCTAGCCCAGTTGCTGCAATACAGTGTTCATTCGCGGCAGACGCCCACACGCCAGGAGCTCTTTTGACTTCAGTTTCAGCGTTATGGGGATTTAACAGATCCGCCTTTCTGGAGCTTCTGAGCGACGCAGGTATCGTGCTGGGCCGAATGCCAGTCAAAGGCGGAGGTCCAGGCCTGGTTTACGATCCACTCGAGCAGGCAGAGCAACGTTTCGAAGTCCAGAGCCTGCTTGCAGCTCAGGCCAACTTCAGGTGAAAAATTGCCGACACAAAGACCAGAGACAGAGCAAATTCTGCCCATTAAATAGAAGATCAGGGTACCTACTTCGCTTATCTCGAGCATGTTGTACTGTGTCACATCCGAAACTGGCTGGCGAAATTTTAAAGTACACAAAAGAGAATATATCAGAAAGTAGCATACTAAACAAACATTTTGAAAAAGTGGCAGGTGTGTCCGTATCTCACTGACGAAAGAATGTTGCCGCTTGTTTTTTTGTAACCTTATACATAACCTAGGCAAACACAGTAAATATTTTTCTCTGTGGGCAGGTTAGCGTTGGTGGAAGGTCACTAATGCTGGGTCATTTTTTGCGACATTTCGCATACACTTTCTTTAGTCACTCCATGTTTCATGGAGTTAGCAGAAATGTTCATTGGCTTTTTAGCACTAAACTCTGGGATGTTGGGACCTTTTAACAAAGTAAACCAGAAGGAATAGGTTTTAAGATGATTTACCTTCAAATGGTGCAGACATTGCTAATGTAATATACTAAAAGCTATGACTCCTTGTCAGAACAATATTAAACAGATGTTTTTAAAATAATGAGAAGCACCTTATGCTATCTTCAGAAGCCAATCAAAAGCAAATTACCCAATTGGAGATCGAATAATAAGTATTAATGCTCCATTACTTGTCAGAACTTTGCTGATCAATGTATTAAACTTGAACTTTCGAAATCTTATAACACTAATAACAGTAAAGTAAAGAGGAGAGATTTAAATATCTCTCATTTTAATTGCTTTAGTGTCATTTATCTCGATAACACATACTTCTTTAAAAAATTATTTAGACTTTCAATTGGTATTTATTAATTCTCTGAAACATTTCCAAACTAAATACAACACTCTAGGAGCCTTTACAACCTAAACCCCCATATTCTCAGACTCACATAAGTTCATTTATTTATCTTAATATCACAGTGGCAACCAACATGAGTCCTGTGAGCAAGGAAAATTACCCTTCTTTAAATAAGTGATCTAGTGTTTCTGTGTTCTAGTTAATGAACTGATCACGAGCTAACAGTCACCTGAATTTTTTCAGCCGTAAAGCCGTCGTAAGCTTAGTTACAGTCGTCAAGGGGTAACGATCTGAGATGACAATTATAACCGTTCGATGTGCCAATGACAGGATGACAGCTGTCTGTTGCCCAGCAGAGTCCCCGTCCACGGCATCCGATTTAGGTGTTCGCCAGGCAACACAACACAGAAACTGCCGCCGTGGCAGGAACAGAGAAGATTGACCGCCTCGCACCACAATGTGAGACAATGGCTCTTCAGGTGTCCTCGCTTTGTCCAGAGCGGCTGCTCCTGCAGGGGCCAGCTGGAAAGTGGTGAGCTGTCTGCAGCCAATCCAGAGCTGTCATCTGGAAAGTCATTGTCCGAATCTTCTCGAGACCTGGGGAGCACGTCAGATTTTGGGATTTTCTCTGCTCATAATAAGCTACATATAGGTTGTGTCGCCGATTCATCAGATCTTCGATATGTCAAGACAGTTTGTTACTCTTGTTTTAGAATCATAGTATTTCAAGATAAACAGCAAACTTTTGCAAGCCGCTTCAGTTTAACTCAAAAAACTTGATCAAAGAGATTAGGTAATACAACTGCAGAGCTACGACTTCAAATCCGTTTTTTCTGAACTGTAATCGTTAAATCTTTTTGAACAGACAGGTTAACAAATCTTGCTGATCCTGTCACTTGTATTGTAACTGAACAGTGCCTTTTAGACTAACACCAATCGAGGATCGAACAGCACCGAGATCTAGTCAGTGGTAAACCATAAGCCTATCCTTTCTTGCTTCGACCACACAGGCTATCATTATGGGAATGGTTTTCAGCTGAAGCTCCTAACAACATGGCAGCAGTCCAGCAAGCATGTGCTTGCTTTTGTTCAACAGGAAGCAATATGTGTTGACACAAATAAAATAGTTGACAGGTGCCGTTAAGGATACAGCAAACACGGGAGCATTTCCTATCTTCATAACAAGCCTCAGTGACAAACAAGCTTTTAGAAAACAACTGCATAACAGAATAATTTAAACTGTAAGAATTACTTAGTTACAATAAAACAAATTTTTCCTTGAGTTACTCCTTCTGCTTTTAACATTCACTGGGTCCTTCGCAAATATTCCATACCTTCAGGTTTTGCTTTTTGATACCAGACATACTACTTAGTTTTTCAGAAGATAGGTCCTCATTAAAAATTTATTTTGACATACCGCAGAAGACGGATTTGTGCCATACATTATGTTAGAAAGAACTGTTAATTTTTTTAAGCAGGGCGATAAGCGAAACGTTAAATCGTTAACAAACAAATAGCACTATTAAAGATGTTGCTTAAAATCGTACTTAGTTAGCACAATAATATACAGGTTTATTTAGTAAAATTACAAATGTTTCAAATCACAGTCATACTAAATGCCTCGATAAATTTAAACATTTACTGCCTAAAACATTTCAAACATTTTTAAAACCCGCTAAAATATTAAAAGCAGTACCTTTTGTAAGAGAGAAGTCATTATATACCTTAATAAAACTGTATTTTAAAACCATTTATCAGTGAAACAACCTACTTCAGAATCAATATCAACCAGAATACACTTTCTTCATTTCAAAAGGAAATAAAGTGATTCTCAGATTTTGTATCTGTCTTTTTTCTCAAGGACACACCACGTAGTACTTACAATGTTGTTATTTAACATATGCCTTTGATAATAGAACACATATCTTCTGGCAAATGAAAACGAAAATTCTGAATTAAACTTAAAAACATACCAATTGTTTTTTATATCAAATCATTTGGTTAATCAAAGTTGAAACAATTATATATCGGTTAAACAGACAGATCAGTTGGGATTCCAAAACATTGGCAGCGCGCAACTTTCAAATTACCGTTTGATCTGTATGCCGTAAAGCCCCCAGGTATGAAGAGAGGAGAAGAGGGTGGTGAGCCTGCTAATTTCAAGGTGCTGAAGATGAAGGCAGGGGAGAGTTTTTTCCTCATCAGCAGTTGCAGCAGTCGAGCGCCATGCTGACCATTTTTCACCATGTTCAAGGATCTCACCCAAAGTGCCCAGAGCCGCCTCACCTCTTTGCCTCTTTGTAGTTTTCTTACCAAAGCTATCTTCGCAGGTCTGGAACTCGCCTGGCCAAGCCCTCTCCCCGCAGCTTACTGTAAAGTTAAACTTTGGGAGTAAAGTATTTTCGTTCATTTTTTCTTTCTCGAGCAGATAGGAAACACTTATTATTTACTAAAAACAGACAAGTTGAGCCACCATATCATATTATGCCAAAGCAGTCATGTTTTTGTCTGCCCAATTTTGTAGTAAAGTGTAATAAGTGTTTTCTATCTGAGTAATATGGAAAAATATCACTACTCCCAAAAGTTTAACTCACAAAGACTCAGTGAAAGTCAGAATATACGTTTACGGGTGAGTGTGCAAGGGAAAGTGGGACATCTTCGTTCAGGCCTGATGGCCAATGACGGGCCGGCCACGAGACGGCACTTAACTCAGAAATTATTTACAGGTAAAGGTTGTCGGGATCTGGACTCATGAATACTCCTTGAACCAGCCCCTCATAATGTCACACAAATCTCAACACACCTCACCGGCAAAGCCTTCCTCCTTTTCTCAGCCCTAGTCTCACCCTGCGCCTGCTCTTCCCCCAGCCAACCCTCAGCCAACCCTGTTAGCTTGTCTCGTCTCACTTAAACAGCTCAGAGACCAGGATGGTGAAGACACCTGTAATGGGTAGATGCGGTTTTCTCTGACCTTTTTACCGAATAGCTCTTCCTGCCGGGAACTGCAGCTGTCAATGAGAACCCCAGAGTTAGCTCACTGATTTTGCATGGCTGGCACGAGGGCTGCCGGTTTTCCGCCAGGCGCCTTTTCGCCTCGACCGCCACCTGTTACCGCCGCGCTTCGCGCCTGACCCACACCGAATACCGCCAGCGAGCCTTTCTAGTTTCGGCAGTATTGAGCCTGTTCGCAGCATCATCGCTGGCCTTATCTATTGCCAACAGTCGATCCACAGCTGATCACCGAATGCTGAAAACCCAGGACACCGACGTCCCGCTCAACCGCCAAACAGAACGAGACGCCGCTTCTTTGGAATCCAGCCTATTTGGGACTTCTCCATCGAGCCGTAGGGCAAGCCACCTATGTCTCTAATTCAAGAGAAGCGGCTCTGGGCGTGAAGGCGCTCATTTGGCTCAGGTTGCTAGTAACTCCAGAAAACTCGGAGGAATTTCCTCCTCGCTTAGAATCCACTGCGAGGGCATAACGCATGTACACTTCTCACAACCAGCAGTTGAGAGTCAGCGCTCAACATATTACAACTCATTCAGGTCGCCCAGACATTGTGAAACAAAGTTAGAGGCTGAAACTCAAGAGCAGCACATACAGGATTTGTTGGAATGAGTGCAACTGAGCTTAACAGAGGAACACAGTTGTTATATTTGTGCTGCCGAGAAGCAGAAGCTGTGTATATATTAGAGCAACATAGCAAAGTTGGCCGGCCGCACAGGGCACAGGTAAAGGTGGTGGGCCTGGGAGCATCGTTAGGGGTCCATTTACTGACAAAGACAATACAATACGCAGAAAGACATTAAGCTCAATACGTTCAAATAGAAATTAAAGAGGTGTTAATGAGTTTCAAACCCAAAGACCAGGAGAAGAATAGAGTCTTCCTCGGAACCCAGATGTCCCTTGGTCGGGGAGAGCAACCGTCAGTTCGCAGCGCTCTCGTCACTGTCGATTCCCGACTCAAATGGCGCAGACACCGAGGAAAGAGTATCGATGTCTACTGCAGGCGCACTGCCATCGCAGTGACTCACTCTTTACATGCCTCGATTGCCCTTATCCTTCGTTGGGAAGAGCATCTATCATCGAAACTTAGCGGTCAAATTCACTTTGAGTGGTTCGGGCGCCCGTATTACCGTCTTCGTAACAGTTTTTTACGTGTTAATATAAACCCGAAAGATGAATGACGAGCCCGGAAAGCTGCCAAGAGTCGATCACCTGGCTAAACCGTCATGAAACGTAATGCCACCTCGGTGGTCACCTAAAGCGTCAGCAGCCCTCGCTTCCTTTGTCATCCACGTCGCATGACAATAGAATTGTTCACACCGAGGTTTTGTGTTATTTAATACCGTTAATGCTGAATACGCCTTCTTCTTCCCAAAGTCGTTAGACAGAAGATCGCTTCTGGATATCGCGGTTTTTGTCGCCGAGAAGCGCCGCGCCACATTAATTTCGTCAAATAAGGACTTCTTCAAAGAGCAGCCCATGCAGATAGGTAGTTTCTCATGCTGGGGCTTCCATTAAACAGCTTGAGTTGAAGCTTCTGTGATTTATGGTGATAAAGTTAAAGGAGTTCTGACCAAAAACTGGATGATGTTACCGCTGTCTACCCGTCCGAAGAACTGACCAGTGGCCAGGACGGCCCCTCGTTGAGACGGTGGCAGCACCGTCCTCACGACAAAGACTTCGGCAAGCCGACATGTATCGTCAATGGTCGCCTTCGCTTCATGCGTGGAAGCCCTGCTGCCCCGGCTCATCGCCCGCATGACTCACCGTGCCTCTTACCGCCGACACCGACTCCAGCACATTTTGCCTCACAGCCTTTAATCGAGGCACGCTTCTGCCAGAATCCAGAAACAGCAGCAGTTACGGCACCCGGCGCCGATCACTGCCTGGCAAGATCGACGCGGGTTAGTTTTCTGGGACAACGAGAACAGAGAGTTGTTACCGAAACTGCAACGATTCACAAAGAATAGCGGCTGAGCCATCTTCTCAACTCCAGGCTCGGATATGGCAGGCGTGGAAGTCAATATTTGACATCTATAGTTCGCCATGCCTGTCGATCTTCGTTCTCGAAGCGAAAACAATCAAATAAAACCGAATATTGTCTCTACTTCGAAGCCGTTGTTTTTTGCCCCTCGAGCATCACCATTGCCTTCGCCGTGCTGGAGACAGCCCTAGCCAGAGCAACGCTGGCGGATCGCACGTTCGAAGGCGCAGCGAACAGACATCCTCCCGTTTCCCGGTTGCGGTGTCGCCGGCGCAGAGAGTTTTTCGAAATTTCCTTCATTGCAGGAAGACCAGCCTTCAGCAGTAATGTGGGGTTGGCTGAGCCGCGTTTCACCCTTTGCGAGTTCGGTGTGCCGTCGTTAACAGTACGGGCATTCGACCCGATTCAGCAGAGTCCTCCAAGAAAGTGGTTGAAAGCCTCACTGCTGAAACAGACTTCACAACAGCGACCGAGCGTGACGCGCAGCCGCCAAGAAATGCAAGCAGCAACAAAGATAGAATTGTGATCAGGTTCAGGACAATGCCCCGGTACTGGGGAAAAGCTGACTTCACCGGCGCAAATCCACCTGGCCAAGTTTCACCGGTAGCTTGTGACACCTTCTCGGACGGGCGAGGCCTGCCTCAACAGCGAAACTGCCAGAGTCACGTGCTTTTGTAGCAATGTAGCGTCACAGGTACGGCTCAACACGCTTCGCAAAGCTGTCTCTCAGGTAAATAGTCACACATTACTGGGATTGATTAGATTTTACACCGCCTTCGCAGTTTCAGACAGTAGACGCAGAACCAGGCGAGGCACTTTAACCAGTCGCTGCAAATCGCACCAGAGACTGTTCTCCTTCAAAGCATTGGTCGGGCCCAATACACCGCCTTCACGGACCACCCTTTCGGGGAACTTATGTAAAGCCCTCACCAGCCGCTCATTTTCTGACTTCCGACAGCAAGTTTCAGGCCGACACGCCGCTTCCAAGCTTCGCTTGCAGGTTTCTGCAATGCACAACGGAGGTTCGAACACGGCAAGCCGCGCAGTCAGACAGCTAAATACCATGTAATATCGTTTCAAAGTCGGGATTTGAGCCCATAGACGATTGATCCGAATCGCCGTTGGAAGGACTCACACGTAATCGCGATCACACAGCCCTGTTGCAGAGGACGCAGCGGCAATATCGCCAAAGCAGTTCATCTGGTTACAGCAGTGTTATATCAGACTCCAGCCATGGAAATATCTATTCTATCCAACTAAAAGATTTCACCGAGTTTGATACTTCTTTCCCTCCCGTTTTTCAAAACATTCAAACTCACGATTTCAATCTCAAGGATGAATTCGCAAACTTTCAACAAAATCCCAACATGCTCCCCATTACTGGTTCTTCATCCAAGCTTCGATGAATATGTTATCTTCCAGGGCCAGACACGACGAAAATCATGCCATGCACTTATATGTGCTTCGGCTTGGCTTATCGGAACACAGGAAACAGGACTTCCTATTGCGCAGAATGGGATGTGAGAGCTCACACCGGAAGCCTGAGCCACCGAAGCCATATCCGTTGTTGACCAGTTTGGACACCGCCTATGTTGTCGTCACAGACACCGCCTCAGCCTTTAAACTCCTGTAACAGCTTATTCTTTACAGTCGGTCGCTGAAAATATAAAGAGGGCGGTCACGCGAAAGGCACCGGTCGCGCCCGTGACGCTGCGAGCGAATGTCACGTACCGCAGCTCAGCAAAATCTTTCGGCTCACCAAAAAGCCGTTTCAGCCCCGAGGCCTCTCAACTCCGAAATTGTTTCATTCGCTAAAAACATGCCTTCGCCAGAACTTCTGAGTCCACGTCGCCTTCACCACGACTTTTTCTCAAATCGGCATTGCGAGTTGTGCCGCCTGGTTCGGTCACAGGGAGCCTTCCGCATCTTCATCCAGCCACTACTGCACGCCGCTGCTCGTCTTCCACCCCGTTGGCGAAGGGGCCGTACAACGGGGGGACCTTTATGTCGTACCGTGACCTCCCAGCTACAAGCCGATGCTGCCCGAGGGTGCTGGTCGGTAGGTCAGTCCCCAGCTCACCGAACTGGTCCTCACCTCCAGGACCAGCCATCCGGCCTTCACTAAGCCAAAGCCTGTTACACCTGTGTATTCGCATTACTAACCAGCCTGAGCTTGTAAAACATTGAGCCTGGCCCACATTATGCACCGGAACATGCCATAAATATTTGGGAGGGGATCACCGTACTTGTGAGCCTGTATCTTAACCTGGGGGATCACAGTCAGAATGTCGAGGCAGATTGCTCTGCTGCCCAGAAAACCACTCGTCTGCACAGCTGCCAACAGTGTTACAGTGCACTGGAAGAACAATGCGCTTCAGCAACCCTGTCTCCTGTCATAGCGGTCCACAGACCGGCAAGCCGGACACCTTCTTCTCACACAAAGGATTGTGCCTAAAGAAGAATGTTGTGCTATGCCAACATTTACAGAGATATTAGGTTGCTTAGGAGAGACTTAGCCAACTTTCAGAGGACAGAGTTTGTTCAATAAAGCCTTGTTTCACCACTCCTCGCCTCCTTTCATGGGCCTCATTCAGATCCTTTTCAGCCCCTGTACCTCGCTTGTATCTAAACTAGTTTATGAAAGACGTTTCGTCATAATAGGCGTTATGTAACCCAGCAAACAGTTCAGACAGTAAACAAAACTGACCTCCCTGTGCTCTAGAATGGAAGATCCCATCTAAAATGCTCTCACCTAAACACATAACGTCATTTTGTGATACACCCTCGTTTTGAGAAATTTGCAGAGTTATGTAAAACTTCTGAAAATACTGAGAAACAGGTTGTGACTCGCTGTCAGGCTGCCTGTTGAAAGCAAGAGCCCAACTTCGTGCCAATCCAATATCCGTGAACTGCACCAGCTGAGATCTGAGAAAAACAATAGGTGGCAATAGTTGGTAACAACGATGATCGCCTTCATCATCTTCAGTTCGGTATGTTGGAAAACTGTTGTGCCTCTCGAGGCAATCAGGTCTCATTTGAACAATATCAGCTCTGTCATGAGCTTTTCGCCGTAACTCCAAGGCGCCAATCTTCCGTTCCTGGGAGCGGTCCTTTGATTTCCGTGTAGTGCTCAGCAGAGTCTTCGATCTTACTGATCAGCCATACACATGTGACCCACTAAAAGTATGCTTGCTTTCAGATGTCGCTGTCGAACCCTGCCGCAGCTGGCAGCACATAGTCACTTTCAGTTTCCTGCACTCTACTGAGCGAAAGACACACATGCATTTAGTTTTATAAATGCTTATAAAGCCGCTGAAACTTCGTTAAACGTTGTGTTGGAGTTGTGGGTTGCTGTTAGTGAGGTGAGGGTTGCTAGTCTGTTAAATAGGCCAGGCCAGCTCAGCTTAGGTTAGTTGTCGCTTTTCAGCCTTCCAGCCATAATACTGAACATGCTATCTAACGTGTATTGCTTCTAAAGCGCTTATGCTTTTCTTTCTCGACATCCTCATACATTTTATAGCCAGTTTTCTCACCTTCTAATTGAGCATGTGATTTGTTAACAAAGCAGCTTATATTTCTCGTTCTTTTATTGGAAACTGTCGTACAAGGATATAACACTTTCAGTTTTCTGTTGAAAATAACAGGCGCATTATCGCATGCGGTCAAGTTCAGTTAGTGTTTTTTATGCTTTCAAATCGCCGATGGAAATTTCGTGTTGTTAAAGTCTGACATAGCTTGACTAGTTTTCCTGTTATAATAATATCCGGCGACATACAGGGCTGCTGAAAGTTCAAAGCTTTTATTGACACAGCCTTCCTCTGTGTAGAACAGCAGATGACTTCAGTTTTCTGCAGAATAATGAATATCACAGGATTTGTTTCAAAGATGTGCTTGTTTCACTGTTCAAACTTACCTTCGTGTTGTACAGCGTAATATAATACTCAGTTTTCTGCACCCCACCGGTCGGCAAGCACACATGTGACAGTTTGCAAAAGCAGTGCTTCTGCGCCATGTTCTTGCGGAAACCTTCCAGGAATGCCAGGCTAGGTTAGGCTAGGTTAGTGCCAGCCAGGCCCTTGCCAGGCTAGCTGCTAGGCCTAGGTGGACAGGGCTTAGGTTAGTTTGGGTGTTAGCACCACTTTTGTTTTTTCAGTTTCATACTGAACTGGCTTCACGGTTCAGCTTGTCATCGCCAGGTGCTTCTTCGCTTTTCATTCGACGGAACCGCTGCGGTAGTAATAGCGCAAAGAGCATTTTCAGGTTTCCGGATTCCCACCGAGCCAGCCACAATACGTGATCCGTTTCGTGCGCAGTGTTGTTTTCAATGCCGCTTGAAAATTGTTTCGTGCTGGGTACACGTTATGCCTTCTTCAGTTTTCCTGTATTCTCACTGAGTATGGCAACACAATAGTTTGGCCAAAAGCAGCGCTTCTTTGGCGCCATGACTGCTGGAAACCTGTTCCCGTTATAGAAACGCTAGCAGGATTAGCTGTTAGGCTAGGTTAGGTTAGGTTGTGGTGAGGTGATGTCAGGTTAGGGTAGGCCAGGCTGTGTTAGGCTAGGCCTGCCATGCTGTTACACATTGAATATCAACACTGTGTATAGTTACAAAGTTAAAGCATGGCTGACAAATTAGCTTTTTTTTCATATTTCTACGCCTCATTTGTATTTTGAATAGTGAAGGACACACATAAACCATATTAAACAGTTTATAAAGTTGTGCTTATATTTTCTTTTGCTCGATGAAAACTTGTTTCAAAAACAGCGCAGATAACACTTTCAGCTTTCTGGCATTCCAAATTGAATTAAGCCACACATGTGACGGTTTAAAAGTTGTGCTTTGCTTTTCTGTTCTTTGTTCTAAACTTGTTCCTGTGCTGTACATTGCATTATATCACTCTTCTGTTTTCCTGTATTCCTAATTGAGTTTAGTGCACATGTATTTAGCTTACACAAAGTAGTGCTTTGCATTTAGGTTTTTTAAAACTTGTTCCCTCTTTAGGAAACAAGTTAGGTTAGTTAGGTTAGGTTAGGCTAGTTAGGTTAGGCTAGGTTAGGTTAGGCTAGGGCCAAAGGCTGTTAGTGTAGGGTTAGGTTATATCACTTTCACTTTTCCTGTTATAATAATTGAACAGGCTTAATAAAATGTGAATTAGTTTACAGTTGTGTTTCAATGCTGTTCTCGATGAAATTGTTTTCTGCCATACATTTCGATATATCGCTCTCAGTTTTCCAGTATTCTAATTGAGCAAGTGACACACGTGCATTTTATTTAACAAAGTATTGCTTGCATTTCTTTCTGTTGGAAACTTTTTCCAAAGGTACAGTGTGATCACTTTTCAGTTTTCCTGTTAGAATAATTGAACGCATGCATATGTATGTGAATTAGTTTATAAAGTTGTGCTTTATGCTTGTTCTTTCGATGGAAAATTGTTCTGTGCTGTACAGTCTGACATATCACTTTTAGTTTTCCGTTATAATAATTCGAACGGGTGACATATGAATTAGCTACATGTGCTTTGGCGCTTCTGTTCTTTCTGATGGAAACTTGTTTCTGTGCCATACAGTAGAGATAACACTTTCAGTTTTCCTGTATTCCTAAAGGAGTAGCTGCACACATGTGATTCCGCTTAAAAAGTAGTGCTTTGGCTTTTCTCTTTCTTTCGATGAAACTGTTCATTTGCCATACAATTGACGATCGCCAGTTTTCCTGTATTCCCATCATTGAGCGAACGACACACATGTGATTCCGCTTAAAAGTAGTGCTTGCTTTCTCATTCTTTCATTGAAACTTGTTCCTGTGCTACTGTGCAAGATATATAACTTTTCAGTTATCCTATTTTCCTAATTGAGCGAAAAGTACACATGTAATTTAGCTTTACAAAGCAGTGCTTTGTGTTTCATAAGTTCTTTGTTGGAAACTTGATCCTGAAATGCTAGCTTTAGGTTAGGTTACTGTTGCAAGAAGGCAAGGTTAGGGTTAGGTTGTGTTGTTATGGTTAGGGTTATAAACACTATTTTCTCTCACAGTACTATTGAATAGGCGGGTCATAACAGAAGGTTTGAGGTGTTGTGCTTATGCTTAATTTGCCGATGTAGGTCTCAGTTTTCAGGGGAGCATGAAGCAGATAACACTTTTCAGTTTTCTGTACTTACTGGAGCGTTTACACAAATGTATCCGGCGCTTTTGCTTTCAATTTTCTTCAGCCTGTGTTCAAAGCGAATTATAAGCTCATTTTCAGTTTTCCCCGTTGTTAATGCATTGAACGTGCAAAGAACTACATTGTAAACTATATCACATGTGTGTCACTCGTTCAACTAGGAATACAGGAAAACTGAAAAGTAATATATCGTGACTGTACCATACAGGAACAAGTTTCCAATGAAAGAACAGAAGAGCAAAGCACTACTTTGTAAACTAATTCACATACGTATCGCCTGTTCAATTATTATAACAGGAAAACTGAAAAGTGTTATAATGAACTGTACACCACAGGAAAAAGTTTCCAACGAAAGAACACAAGAGCATAGCACTACTTTTTAAACTAATTCACATCTGTGTCGCTTGCTCAATTAGGAATACAGGAAAACTGAAAAGTGATATATCACACCAAACAGCACAGGAACAAGTATCCAAGGAAAGAACAGAAAAGCAAAGCACTACTTTTAAATGGAATCATATGTGTGTCCCTTGCTCCATTAGGAATACAAGAAAACTGAAAAGCATTATCTTGCACTGTACTGCACAGAAACAAGTTTCCATGGAAAGAACAGAAACACAAAGCACCACTTTGTAAACTAATTTTCATACGTGTCGCCCCTTCAATTATTATAACAGGAAACTGAAAAGTGATATATCACACTGTACAGCACAGGAACAAGTTTCGAACGAAAGAAGAGAAAAGCAAAACACTACTTTGTAAACTAAATCATATGTGTGTTGCTCGCTCAAATACGAATACAGCAAAACTGAAAAGTGATATATCGAACTGTATGGCAAAGAAACATGTTTTCATTGAAAGAACAGAAACACAAAGCACAACTTTGTAAACAAATTCACATACGTGTTGCCCGTTCAATTATTATAACAGGAAAACTGAAAAGTGATATAATTCACTGGAAGGCACAGGAACAAGTTTCCAAAGAAAGAACAGAAAAGCAAAGCACTACATTTAAACGGAATCACATTTGTGTCGCTTGCTCCATTAGGAATACAGGAAAACTGAAAAGTGTTATCTCGCACTGTACTGCACAGAAACAAGTTTCCATCGAAAGAACAGAAACGCAAAGCACAACTTTGTAAACTAATTCACAAACGTGTTGCCTGTTCAATTAGTATAACAGGAAAACTGAAAACTGATATAACCTTAACCCTAACCATAACCGTAACCCTAAGCCCCTAACCCTAACCCTAACCCTAACCCTTACCCAACCCTAACACTAACAGTAACCCTAACCCTAAAGCTAACTTGTTCCTAACAGGATCAAGTTTCCAACAAAAGAACATAAACACAAAGCACTACTTTGTAAACTAAATTACATGTGTGCCACTCGCTCAATTAGGAAAATAGGATAACTGAAAAGTTATATATCACACTGTACAGCACAGGAACAAGTTTCCAATGAAAGAATAGGAAAGCAAAGCACTACTTTTAAACGGAATCACATGTGTGTCGTTCGCTCAATTAGGAATACAGGAAAACTGAAAAGCGATAAATCGAATTGTATGGCAAATGAACAAGTTTTCATCGAAAGAAGAGAAAAGCAAAGCACTACTTTTAAACGGAATCACATGTGTGTCGCTCACTCCTTTAGGAATACAGGAAAACTGAAAAGTGTTATCTCACACTGTATGGCACAGAAACAAGTTTCCATCGAAAGAACAGAAACGCAAAGCACACCTTTGTAAACTAATTCACATATGTGTCACCCGTTCAATTATTATAACAGGAAAACTGAAAAGTGATATATCGAACTGTACAGCACAGGAACAATTTTCCATCGAAAGAACAGAAACGCAAAGCACAACTTTATAAACTAATTCACATACATGTCGCACGTTCAATTATTCTAACAGGAAAACTGAAAAGTGATATATCACACTGTACAGCACAGAAAAAAGTTTCCAACAGAAGAAAAGAAATGCAAAGCAATACTTTGTTAAATAAATCACACGTGTGTCACTTGCTCAATTAGGAATACAGGAAAACTGAGAAGCGATATATCGAAATGTATGGCAAAGAAACAATTTTTCATCGAAACAACAGAAATGCAAAGCACAACTTTGTAAACTAATTCACATTTGTGTCGCCTGTTCAATTATTATAACAGGAAAAGTGAAAAGTGATATAACCCTAACCCCCTACACTAACAATAACCCTAACCCTTAGCCCCTAACCCTAACCCTAACCCTAACCCTAACCCTAACCCTAACCCTAACCCTAACCCTAACCCTAACCCTAACTTGTTCCTAAGAGGAACAAGTTTCCACCGAAAAAACCTAAATGCAAAGCACTACTTTGTAAACTAAATCACATGTGTGCACTCGCTCAATTAGGAATACAGGAAAACAGAAAAGTGATATAATGCAATGTACAGCACAGGAACAAGTTTCGAACAAAAGAACAGAAAAGCAAAGCACAACTTTTAAACCAAATCACATGTGTGTCGCTTGGTCAATTTGGAATACCAGAAAACTGAAAAGTGTTATCTCGCACTGTTTGCACAGAAACAAGTTTCCATCGAAAGAAGAGAAATGCAAAGCACAACTTTGTAAACTAATTTAAATATGTGGCGCCCGTTCAATTATTATAACAGGAAAACTGAAAAGTGATATATCACAGTATACAGTACAGAAACAAGTTACCAACAGAAGAACAGAAACGCAAAGCACTATTTTGTAAACTAAATTACATGTGTGTCGCTCACTCAATTAGGAATACAGAGAAACTGAAAAGCAATAAATCGAAATGTATGGCAAAGAAACAAGTTTGCATCGAAAGAACAGAAACGCAAAGCACAACTTTGTAAACTAATACACATTCGTGTTGACTGTTCAATTATTATAACAGGAAAACTGAAAAATGATATAACCCTAACCCTAAGCCTGAGCCCCTAACCCTAACCCTAACCCTAACCCTAACCCTACCTAACCCTAACCCTCACCCTCACCCTAACCTAACCCTAACCCTAACCCTAACGCTAATCCTACCCCTAACTTGTTCCTAACAGGAACAAGTTTCCAACGAAAGATCATAAACGCAAAGCACTACTTTGTAAACTAAATCACATGTGTGCCACTCGCTCAATTAGGAATACAGGAAAACTGAAAAGTGATATAATGCACTGTACAGCACAGGAACAAGTTTCGAACAAAAGAACAGAAAAGCAAAGCACATCTTTTAAAGCAAATCACATGTGTGTCGCTTGGTCAATTTGGAATACCAGAAAACTGAAAAGTGTTATCTCGCACTGTTTGCACAGAAACAAGTTTCCATCGAAAGAACAGAAATGCAAAGCACAACTTTGTAAACGAATTCACATATGTGTCGCCCGTTCAATTATTATAACAGGAAAACTGAAAAGTGATATATCGAACTGTACAGCACAGGAACAATTTTCCATCGAAAGAACAGAAACGCAAAGCACAACTTTGTGAACTAATTCACATACGTGTCGCCTGTTCAATTTTTCTAACAGGAAAACTGAAAAGTGATATATCACACTGTACAGCACAGAAACAAGTTTCCAATAAAAGAACAGAAATATAAAGCAATACTTTGTTAACTAAATCACATGTGTGTCACTTGCTCAATTAGGAATACAGGAAAACTGAAAAGCGATATATCGAAATGTATGGCAAAGAAACAAGTTTTCATCGAAAGAACAGAAACGCAAAGCACAACTTTTTAAACTAATACACATTCGTGTCGCCTGTTCAATTATTATAACAGGAAAACTGAAAAATGATATAACCCTAACCCTAAGCCTAAGCCCCTAACCCTAACCCTAACCCTAACCCTAGACTAACCCTAACCCTCACCCTCACCCTAACCCTAACCCTAACCCTAACCCTAACCCTAACTCTAACCCTAACTTGTTCCTAACAAGTTTCCAACGAAAGAACATAAACGCAAAGCACTTCTTTGTAAACTAAGTCACATGTGTGTCACTCGCTCAATTAGGAATACAGGAAAACTGAAAAGTGATATAATGCACTGTACAGCACACGAATAAGTTTCGAACGAAAGAATAGAAAAGCAAAGCACTACTTTTAATTGGAATCACATGTGTGTCGCTCGGTCAATTAGGAATGAAAGACTCCTGCTAGGGCCTCTCTAGATGGGGAGACCCCGCTTCCCAAGGAACAAGGAGACCAGCCTTAGGTTACAGAAGCGAAAAGCATGGTTACAGGGAGCTGATTGGTACATTTAAATGAGACTACAATTTGCCTCAGAGTTTGGCAGGGACACCAACATACCAGGAACTGGATGGTCGGAACGGTCATGATGACCCCCTTAACTTGTGCCACCTATTGTTTTTCTCAGATCTCCTATCTCAGCTGGAACAGTTCCACAGATGTGGGGGGTTAACACAAGTTGTTTCTTAGCTCAACTGGGGCAGCCTGACCGCAGATATCCCGAGGGGGCGGCACAGCCTGGTTTCTCAGTAATTTTCCAGTTCCCCACATAGCCTACAGAGTTTCTCAAAACAGGGGTGTATCACAAAATGGCGTTAGCTATGTTTAACTTAAGGTGAGGCGGGGGGGTCTTTCATTCCCCCATTTTTCTTCTAACTTAGAATGGAATCTTCCATTCTAGGGCCTAGGGAGAGTCAGTTTTTGTCCCCTACTGTCTGAACTGATGATACTGCTGGGTTAACACCAACGCCTGTATGACAGAGAGCCGGTCTTTCATAAACTGGATCAGTCAGTTTAGGATACAAGGCCCGAAGGACAGAATCAAGAGGATCACAATTAGAGGGCCCATGAGGGAGGAGACGAGAGTGGTGAACCAGGGGGCTTTATTGAACCAGCTCTCGTACCAGTTTTGTCCCTCCTTGAAGAGTTTTTCTCTCTGGCTAAGTCTCTCCCTAAGCTTGGCCATATTATCTCTAACTAAGCCAGTATGGTTGGCATAAAAGCAGCATTCTTCTTTTAAGGCTGCACACAATCCCCCTTCTTGTAGGAAAAGGATGTCCAGCCCCCTTCGGTTCTGTAAGACCACTTCTGACAGAGGTTAGGGATTTTTCTAGAGCACTTATTGATTCTTCCAATGCCTGCAAGTCGGTATGCATGGCCTGTTGTAGCTGTCTGAACTGAGTGGTTTCTACCAGAGCAGCAGAACCAGTCCCTACCCGCTGCAATTCCCCAACTGTGAGTCCCCCTAGTATCAAGGCCAAGGTTAAAGATACAGGCTCCCTAGAGTACCGGGTGATCCCCTCAAAATATTTGTAAACGTATTCCGATTCATGATAGACAACTTTGGGCCAGAGCTCAATGAGGACACAAAAGTCAGAATTTTGGTTGAGAATTAATGCAGATACACAGGGTGCTAAGCCGAGCTGCAAGCCCAATAGGTCCCATTGGGGCCCGTTAGGTAGTAGGAGCCGGGTGGATCCTGGAGGTTGAGTTGCAGAGTTTTCGGTGAGTTTCGGGGACTGACCCGATACAGGTTCCTCGGCCAGACACCTCAGATAGCGTCAGCTTATGCTGGGAGGTCGGAGTACAGTATGGTGGGGGTGTGGTATAGTTTATAAAGTCCCCCGTTATTGCAACCCCTTCATAATAAGGGGGAGTGGAGACCAGGCACAGCCAGCATTCTGGGGTTCTGCTGGGATTAGTGTAGTTAAGTGTCTGGAAGGCTCCCTGTATTAGACCAAGCAGCCTATCACCTGTACTCGGTTGGAAAAGTCGTGGTGAGGGGATACCTAGACTGGCTGGACTCAGAGTTCTGGCAGAGGGCATGGCCGCAGGCGGGATGGGTAATTTTTCAGGTTGGGAGGAGGGGGCCCTCAGGTTTGGTAATACTGAGTTAGGCCCGACGGTTACCTTGGGCCTATCGAGAATCAGCTGGAGCCGTATTATTCCTCCCTGCTTTCCAATTGTCCAGAGGCGCAACCCGAATTCTCTTTCACGTAACCATCCCTCTTTATATTTTTTTCCTTTGTCGGTAAAGGTAAGAATAAGCTGATTACAGGGTTTGGGAACAGGACGGGGGTCATCTGTATTGACTGCCCATAAACAGTTGTCAAACTGGGGGTCTCTAGTAAGCTGGATAAGCCCGGTTGAGGTAGGCTTCCAGTCAGTGGCGAACTCCTCACATCCCCATTCTGCACAATAGAGGTCAGTCCTGGTCCCACAATGTTCCCGTCGCCAAGGAGAGTCAGAAGGGGAGGGGCACATATAGAAGTGTACTTTGTGGTTTTCAGTCATGTGTCTGGCCCTGGAATGTGATGGCATGGCCTTAGCTAAATCGAAACTTAGTTCAGGGAACCAGGTGTACGGGGGAGCCATCTTGGAAGTTTTGTTAAGAGGGACACCGAATTCATCTAGCAGGACCCAAGTCGAGTTTACAGGAATGTGGGGACTGGAGTGTGACAGAGAAAACAGGAGGAGAAAGAGTATCAAACTCGGGTGAGTCTTATCTTTAGTTAGTTCCGGGTGCGATGAAGTTTCCATGACGAGGCTGGAGTCTGATCTCTTTCTGTGTCGCGATGGGCTGCTTTGACGTGGGAGGCGTGTACCCACGCTGCGATACCGTCTACCTTAAGGGCTGTGGGTGTCGTCAGCAGTTCGGTGTAGGGTCCCTTCCAGCGCGGTTCCAGGTTCCGGATCTGATGTCGTCCTACCCAGACCACGTCCCCGACCTGGAACCGATGTGGTACCGCAGGTTGATTTAGCTGTCCTTGGTACGCAGCTGCCAGTGGTTTCCAGACCTCCCGTTGTACGATTTGCAGAGCCTGCAAATGAGCTTGGAGAGAAGGCGTATCAGCAAAAGAGGCTATGTCAGAGTCAAAGAAATGGGCAGCTGGTGGTGGGGCACCATAAAGGATTTCGAAAGGAGTGAGTCCATGAGGGCCCGGTGTATTTCGGGCCCGATACAATGCTAGAGGAAGGAGGGTCACCCAGTCTCTAGTGCCGGTTGCAAGCATCAATTTGGTTAAAGTCTCCTTAATAGTTCTATTCATACGCTCTACCTGTCCTGAACTCTGGGGGCGGTATGCACAGTGTAATTTCCAATCAATCCCCAGTAATGTGGCCACTGACTGACTTACCTGGGAGACGAAAGCAGGGCCATTGTTGGAGCCCAGTGCCTGTGGCATACCATACCTGGGGAAAATTTCTTCTAAAAGCTTTTTGGTGACGACTCTGGCAGTTTCATGTTTGGTAGGGTAGGCCTCTACCCATCCAGAGAAAGTGTCCACAAATACCAGTAAGAACCGGTATCCATAGAGTCCAGGTTTTGCCTCAGTGAAGTCAATTTCCCAATGGGTACCAGGGCATTGTCCTCGGACCCTGGTCCCTGAATCTATCTTGTTACTGCTTGCATTTACGCGGGCGCACGCCGTGCACTTTTCAGTCACTTGTTGTAGAATCTTGTCTCTTTCCAGAAAATAGTGGGAGCTTTCTTCCCTTTCTTGGAGGGTTTTCATTTTTCTGGAACTAAGGTGGGTCAATTGGTGGAGGTACTTAATCAGGTCTCGAGTCTGTTGTAATGGCCACACAGGCTTTCCTTTAAAAGTCCAAAACCCCCGCTCAGGACAGTAAGTAGCCCCCATTTTTCTTAGGAGAATTTGGTCTTCCTCACTATAATGGAAGGGGGGTTTTCGAGGGGGGAAAACTCTGCCTCGGCCGGCTTTATAGCCAGAAGCTGGGAGATGTCTGAGTTCCTTCGCATTGCCACTTCCCAGGCAGTTACGTCCGCCAAGCGGTTGCCTCTAGCTTCCGGGCTGTCTCCCTTTTGGTGGCTGGGGCAATGGATGATGCTCAATTTTGAGGGCAAAAACAACGCTTCAAGTAGGGCCAATATTTCAGTTTTATTTTTGATTTGTTTTCCTTCAGAGGTAAGCAACCATCTTCTCCGATATATCTCCCCATGGATGTGAGCAGTGGCAAAGGCATAGCGGCTATCGGTATAAATGTTGAGCTTCTTACCTTCTGCCATCCGGAGAGCCTGGGTTAGGGCGATGAGTTCAGCCCGCTGTGCCGAAGTGCCAGGTGGTAGGGCCTTAGTCCAAATTACCTTAGTTTCAGTAGTAACCGCGGCCCCCGCTCTCTGTTCTCCGTTGTCCAGAAAGCTGCTCCCGTCCGTGTACCAGGTGAAGTCGGCGTCAGGGAGGGGCTGGTCAGTCAGGTCACGCCAGGTGCCATGTACTTCTGCAAGTATCTGGAGACAGTCATGAGTTTCTGGACCTTCTGGTAGGGGAAGCAGTGTTGCCTGGTTAAGGGCTACCATGGGACCAAAATGTACTCGGTCAGTGTCCAGCAGTAGAGCCTGGTAGTGGGTCATGCAGGCATTGGAAAGCCATCAGCCCGGAGGTTGTTTAACCAGGGCTTCCACCGCATGAGGAGCCAGAACCGTTATTGGTTGTCCCATAGTCAGCTTGCCAGAGTCTTTAATCATGAGGACAATTGCTGCCACCATCCTCAAACAAGGGGGCCATCCTGAGGCCACTGGGTCTAGTTTCTTGGACAGGTAGGCAAGCGGGTGCCTCCATGGTCCAAGTTTTTGAGTCAGGACTCCTTTAGCATATCCCTGTTTCTCATCCACAAACAGCTCAAAGGGCTTGTTTAAGTCTGGAAGCCCCAACGCAGGGGAAGTCAGCAGGGCTTCTTTTATATCTGCATAGGCTCTCTGCTGCTCATCCCCCCATGCAGAGAAAGTCCCTTGTTTGGTGAGTGGGTAAAGCGGCGCAGCCATCTCCGCGAATCCTGGGATCCAAAGGCGGCAAAACCCCGCAGTATCCAGGCGGTAGTCTTCTGTCCCTGGCTTTTTGACCGGAAGGAGAGGCGTATTCCAGGGGTATTGACAAGGTATTAAAATGCCCTGATCTAAAAGCCTCCGAATGTGAGGCCTAATTCCTTGGTAAGCTTCATGCGACATTGGATATTGTTTAAGGGAAACGGGAGCTGCTGACGCTTTTAGAGTGACCACCAGGGGTGGCTGGTGAATTGCGAGACCCATTCCTCCCGTTTCCGCCCAAGCTAGGGGGAACTTTTCTAGCCAGACAGTCATTTCTTGCTGGCAAGGCTTTTCAGGCTCATGAAGTCGGTATTCATCTTCCAGGTTTATAATTAACACATGCAAAGGCTGTCCCTGAGGCCCAGTAATATGGGCCTTAGTCCCCTCAAAGTGGATTTGTGCCCTAAGTTTCATTGATAGATCTCTTCCCAACAGAGGATAAGGGCAATCAGGAACATGTAAAAAGGAGTGAGTCACCTTACCGGTGGCAAGTTGTACTCTTCTTTCAGTGGTCCATCGGTACCTCTTTCCTCCGGTGGCTCCTTGAACCCACGCCGATTTGTCAGTCAAGGGTCCCGGTGAGGTGGTGAGCACTGAATGCTGGGCTCCGGTGTCCACCAGGAAGGTGACGGGTTGCCTCCCCACATTAAGGGTTATCCTGGGTTCAGGGGGAGGCTCCTGACCCTGACCTCCCTAGTCTTCCAGGTTTAACAGGGTGGCCTGGGGTTTAGGCTTTCGTGGCCCTCTTGGGTTCTTTGGGCAGTCTTGGGCCCAATGTCCTTTTTCCTTGCAGTAGGCACATTGATCTTTGTCTAGTCGTGGACCCCTGCGGTCTCCCAGGCCCTGCCTACCCTGTCTCTGCCCTGTCACTACTGTGGCCAGTAACTTGCTAAATTCCCTATTCCTCTTATGTTCTCTAACATTCTCTCTTTCCCCTGCTTCTCTTCTCAGCCTTTCATCTCTTTCTTCCTGTGTTTCCCTCTTATTAAAAATCCGTTCTGCCTCCTTCAATAAATCCTGTACTGTACTTTCTCTTAAGTTTTCAAGCCTCTCTAACTTCTTTCTAATATCTGGGGCAGACTGCCAGATGAAGGACATGGCTATGTTGGTTGCCTGATCTGGGTCTTCTGGATTGTAGGGAGTGTACATACGGTATGCCTCCTTGAGTCGTTCTAGAAAAGCGGAGGGGGATTCCTCAGGTTTCTGGGTTACTAACTTAACCTGAGCCAAATTAGTAGGGCGCCTTGCAGCCCCACGGAGACCCGCTATAAGCAACTGGCGATAGAGACATAGGTGTACCCTACCGCGCTCAGTGGAGAAGTCCCAAATAGGTCGTTCCAAAGGAAAGGCGGCGTCTATTCTGTTTGGCAGTTGGGTGGGTTGTCCATTGTCTCCTGGGACATTTTTGCGTGCTTCCAGGACGACCCGCTGCTTTTCCTCGGTGGTCAATAGTGTCTGGATCAACTGTTGGCAATCGTCCCAGGTTGGCTGATGGGTCACTAGAATAGAGTCGATCAGTGCTGTGAGCCTAGAAGGGTCCTTTGAAAAAGCGGGGTATTATTTTTCCAATTGTATAAGTCAGACGCAGAAAAGGGCCAGTATTGGAGTTGGCGGTCAGGCCCCGTCCGCAACGGAAAGGCCTGAGAGGAGGGATCGGGAGGGGCTTCCCGACGCCCCCTCAATTGTCCCGCCACCGGGGATGAGGTAAGTTCTTCCTGGGGTTCTCATTTGGTGGCTGCCCCCTCTGGTTCCCGAACAGGGTCTGGGTTTCTGTAAGGAGGGGGCTGTTCAGTCAAAAGGTCCAGAAGAGGGCCATCATCTGCCGGCAGTACCGGGGGTGTCTTCTTACGTCTGGAGGTCTCCTCTGGAGCTGGTTTCGTGAGGACCGGGTAAAGTGTAGAGTTAACCGGGGTTGGAACTACCGGGGGAGGAAGGGAGGGGGCAGACAGGGTGGGTTTCGGGCAAGGGGAAAGGAGGAAAGGCTTTACCCATGGTGGGGGTCTTTGACCAGAGATTCCCATGTGATGATATAGGGAACCTGGTCAGGATGTCCATGGGGTCCAGGATCCATGACTTTAGCCTTTACCTGTAAAATAATTTCTAGGTTAAAGGTGCCATCTCGTGGCCAGCCCACGTCAAGGGTTGGCCACTCAGATGAACAGAAGATGTCCCACTTTCCCTTTCGCACCTCCACCGAAAGGTTGTGAGCGATGTGACGAACTTCCTTGAAGTGCTGTAAAGTTAAACTTTTGGGAGTAGTGATATTTTTTCCCATATTTTCAGATAGATAGAAAACACTTATTACACTTACTACAAAAATTAGACAGACAAAACACGACACAAGCCGCGTGGCATGATATCGACGCAAAACTGAGAGCCAAAATTCAGATGGAGGCTGTGTTGGAGGTCCGGTTCCTCCGTCTCCCAAATGAAGCACTTAGCCTTCGGACAGGGGCGAAGCCCCGAAAAGTCCGGTTTGGCTCGTGCTTCCAAACAGAAGGGAGCCGAGAAATCGGCTCCCTCCCCACCAAATGGGAACAGAAAAATCAGCTCCCTACAAACACTCCTGAGACGTCTTGTCTGTCTGATTTTTGTAGTAAGTGTAATAAGTGTTTCCTATCTATCTGAAAGAAAAATGGGACAAACTGTCACTACTCCCAAAAGTTTAACTTTACAGCAAAAGAGCACGGGGGAGGAGAGAGGCCCAGCCAGGAAGCAGGTTCAGGACCTGCGGGGGAGGTAAGCTACAGTAGAGCTCACAAGGGAGCCAAGGGAGTAGGCAAGGCTCATGGGCTTGCTGGGTGAAAGTCCTTAGACATGGTTAGGCATGGATTGGCACCATAGCTGCTCCATGATAGGAGCTGCTCTGGCTGCTGAGAGTGAGGAAAAACTCCTCCCCCTTGCCTTCATGCCAGCTTAGCAGGGAAGTAGGCAGCAAGAGCTCACCACGCCCTCTTGCTCCTCTCTTCCCTCCTCCCACCTAGGGGGCTTGCAACATACAGATCAAACAGTAATTTAGAAAAAAATTGCACTTGCTGTAATGTTTAGAATTACAGCTGAGTCTGTCTGTTTAAATATATGGCCATTATATAATTGTTTTCAACTGGTCTTAAATGGTTGATATGATAAAAAAATAATTGGGTATGTTTTAAGTTTAAATTCAAATTTTTGTTTTAAACACGAATATGTGTCTATGTGTTTGTAGGGTCTATAAAGGCATATGATTAAATAACAACAATGTAAATTGCCACATGGTGTGGCTCAGGAAAAAAAAAAAAACAAAGGTTGCAAAATCTCTGAGTCAAAATGATTTTATTTCCTTTTAGGATAAGAAGAAAGTCTTATTCTAAGTTGATATTGATTCTGAAAATTAGGTTGTTTTCACTGATAAATTCTGGTTTTAAAATCTGGTTTTGATTTTAAAGATTATGCCTTGTGACTTCTCTCTTACAAAAGGGGTACTTTGTTTTAATATTGCAAAAACGGGTTTTAAAAATGTTTAAATGTTTAAGGCTGTAAAATGTTTAAAGTTTATCAGGCATTTGGGTATGACAATGATTTTGGGTATTTTATTAATTTTACTAAATAAAACCCTGCCGTATTATTTGTGCTAACTGAAAAAATTGCAGTTTTTAAAACGTATCTTGTGGAGAGCTGTTTGTTTGTTAAGCTGATTTGTGACCATCTTATCCGCTACAGAAAAGTTATTTAAAAAAAAATTGGCAGTTTCAAAACTCCTCTTTATAGTAATGTATAGAAAGCAAATCATACGTAGACTCTGGGCTTCTGCAGGATTATGTCAAAATGGAAAGGATTTTAATGAGAGTTTTTATGTTGTCTGGAAAACAAGAAAGTAAGCATGTCTGGTTAAGCCAGAAAAAGAAAGCTAGGAACCTGAAGGTATGGAATGTTGCAGAAGGTTAGTGGATGTGTTATAAAAAGCCAGAGAATTAATAAGGGAAAAATTCTAGCTGATAGGTTTGGTATGGCTAAAGTAATTCTTACAGTTTAAAATTATTCTGTTATGCAGTTGTTTCTAAAGCTTGTTTGATCACTGGGAACTTTTGGTTATGGGGGATTAGGAATGCTCCACAGTGTTTGCTGTATCAGCAACAGCACCTAATGGCTATTTTTGGTATTGTCAGTCATAGCCTGTGCTAACACATGGCTAGCTGCCATGATGGTTCAGGGATAGAGAGCACATAAAGCTGTAGTTTTGCTGCCATGTTTGTTTAGGGCTTCCAGCTGAGTTCGGTTGCATGTGGCCAGCCGCCATGATGGTCCAGAGATAAAGAGGATGGAAACATGAGTTTACCACCATTTTGTTTAGGTCTCTCAGTTATGTTCAGTCCTCTGATTAGTGTTAAGTGCAAAGCTTTTTACTGTTCAATTTTAATACAAAGTGGTAGGATCAGCAAGATTTGTTAGCCCCTCTATAAACTGTATCTGATTAAAAGATTTGCTTTGATTTTAGTTCAGAAAGAGCAGATTTAAAGTCATGTTAAATACTGCAGTTGAGCCTTACCTAGTCTCCTTGTTCAAGTTTTTTTTAAGGTTAAGCCTAGGATGGGTAACTATAAAGTTTGCCTATTTGTCTTAAAATATATAGTTCTAAAACAAAGAGTAACTTAGATATGCTGGCCCTCAAGCTTATCAGAGATCTGATGAATATGGCATTTTAACATATGTAAGCTTATTGTGACAGAAAGTCCCAAAATCCTGGCAGTAGCTTCCCAAGGTCTCCGAGAAGATTTGGACAATGACAGATGACAGCAACTCTGGATTGAGGTATGCTAACCACTGGGCAATACCGCCCCAACTGGCCCACTGCTAGGGCCCAGCCTAAACTCTGGACAAAGCCGGGGACACCTGAAGAGCCATTGTCTCACATTGTGAGAGGCAAGGTGAGGTCAATCTCTCCTGTTCCTCTTTCCACAGCAGCAGTTTCTCATCTTATGTGCCTGGCAGAACTGCCTCTGTCCAGGATGCCGTGAGACAAAGGAGCCAGGGACTCTGCCTAGGTAATGGACTAACTAGTCATCCCTGTCATTTTGATTGGCACATGGATTGGTATAATTTATCCTTCTCAGGTCTCTGAACACCTTGACGGCTATGCTAAACACAGTAGCTTTACAGCTAGAAAAAAGACAATTAGATTGACTGTTAGCTCATTGATCAGTTCATTAGCTAGAACCACAGAGTACTAGATCCTTATTTAAAAGAAAGACAGGTTTTCCTTGCTCACAGGACTCATGTTAGTTGCCTGTGTCTTAAGATAAATAAATGGAGCCTATGTAGGGTCTGAGAATATAGGGGTTTAGGTTGTAAAAATCTAGAGTGTTATTATTTAGTTTAAAAAAAATGTTTCAGGGTTAATAAATGCAAAAGATTAGAGAGTCTAAATAATTTTTTTTAAAAGTATATGTTATCAAGAGATAAAAATATTTTAAAGCAGATTAAAATGAGAGATACTTTAAATCTCTCCCCTCTTTGCTACTGTTGTACTTATGTTATAAGATTTCAGAAGTTCAGAGTTTTGGCATTGATCAATAAAGTTCTGATAAGTTAATGGAGCATTAACTACTTATTATTCAGTCACCAGGTTAAGATTTTAATTTGCTTTGGTTGGCTTCTGGAGATAGACTTAAAGGTGCTTCTCATTATTTTAAAAACATCTGTTTAATGTGTGTTCTGACCCAAAAGTCATAGCTTTTAGTATGGTATTCTTAATATCTGCCATTTTGGGGGTAGATTTTGACACAGAATCATCTTAAAACCTATTCCTTCTGGTTGCTTTGTTAAAAAAAAAAAAAAGTCCAAGCATCCAGAGTTTAGTACTAAAGCCAATAAGGTATTTCTGCCTAACTTTCCATAAACATGGAAGTGAGAGCTAAAAGTATATGCAGAGTGTATAAAAATGGCCAAGCACCATTCGTGGCAAATTACCAACAGCTATGCCCACAGAAAAAAAATGTTACTGTGGACACACTTAGGTTATGTATAAAGGTTACAAAAAAAAAAAAAAAAAAAAACAGCTAACTGATACTCATTCAGTGGGATGCAGTTTTACCTGTTACTTTCAAAATGTTTAATTTGCTGATATGCTACTTTTCTGAGTATATTCTCTTTTGTGTACTAAAATTTCATATGAGTTTCAGGATGTGACCTGGATCTGGCATAGCTCAAAAGGATCGCAAATGAGATTTTCCCTGATCTTTCCTATTTAATAGACAAATTTTAACTTCTGTCTCTAGTCTGAATTTGTCTCAGCAGATTTTCACCTGGTTGACTCTGGGCTGCAAGCTGAAATCTGGACTTCCTGGAAACTGACATGATTGCTCCCTGCCTCTTCGGGTGGATCAATGAACCAGATGCTTGGGACTCCCTTATTGCCCAGCCTTTGACTGGCATTTCAGCCTCCCTAGCCCCTGATGCCTACTGTCCAACGGTCAGCTCGAAGAAGCTCCAGAAGACGGATCTATGCCCAAATCCCCCATAGCAGGCTGAAACCCTAAGTCAAAAGGGGCTCCCTGGCATTAGCTATTATCTTGGGCATCTGCTTACCTGAAATGGACACTAATATTGCAGCAACTGGGCTAAAAGCCTAGAGAGACCCTGTAATAGTTCTCCTTGGCTTAAAGAAAGACTCAGACAGAGACAGCAGTTCTTCGAGTCAGGAAAAAGCTGGTATGAGAGTTGGTTTAATAAAGCCGCCTGGTTCACCACCCTCATCTCCTCCCTCATGGGCCCCTTAATCATAATCCCCCTGATTCTGTTATTTGGGCCTTGCATCCTAAATCGGCTGATCAAGTTCATGAAAGACCGGCTCTCTGTCATGCAAGCGCTGGTGTTAACCCAGCAGTATCATCAGTTTAAACAGAAGACAGAAATTAACTCTCCCTAGGCCCTAGAATGAAAGATTCCACTCTAAGTTAGAAGAAAAAGGGGGGAATGAAAGACCCCCGCCTCACCAAAAGTTAGAAGCAGCTAATAGTTAATGTCATTTTGTACAGCACTGTTTTGAGAAACTCTGAAGGATACCACTGTTTTGAGAAATCTGTGAGCTAGGGAGGGAACTAGCTGAAGAGACCCAGCTGCTGGGGATATCTGCGGTCACGCTGCCCCAGTTGAGCCAAAAATCAATTTGTGCTGACCACGCATATGAGAAGTTTGTGAGACTGTTCCAGCTGAGATAGGGGCCCTAAGACAAATAGTGAGACTGTTCCAGCTGAGATAGGAGCCCTAAGACAAACAACAGGTGGCGGTCCCAAGATTGAGAGTCATCATGACCTTTCTGAACACCCAGTTCCTGATATTATGGTGTCCCTGCCAAACTCTGACTCAAGTTGTGGTCTCATTTAAATGTACCAATCAGCTCCCTGTAACTATACTTCTGGCACCTGTACCCGCGCTTTTGGTCTGAGACCCTATAAAAAGCCCAGCTTTCCCCTCATGGGGCGTGCAAAGTCCTCTGAGAGACTTTGTCGCCCCAGGTACCTGTGTATCAAAATAAAGCCTCTTGCTGTTTGCATCCGAATTGGTCTCGTTGATCCTTGGGAGGGGGTCTCCCTGACGGAAGACACCCATCAGGAGACTTTCACTTAAAAGCGATATATCGAAATGTACTGCAAAGAAACAAGTTTTCATCGAAAGAACGGAAACGCAAAGCACAACTTTGTAAACTAATTCACATACGTGTCGCGCGTTCAATTATTATAACAGGAAAACTGAAAAGTGATATATCACACTGTACAGCACAGGAACCTACTTCCATCGAAAGAACAAAAACGAAAAGCACAACTTTGTAAACTAATTCACATACGTATCGCCCGTTCAATTATAATAACAGGAAAACTGAAAAGTGATATATCACACTGTACACCACAGAAACAAGTTTCCAACAGAAGAACAAAAACACAAAGCACTACTTTGTAAACTAAATCACATGTGTGTCGCACACTCAATTACGAATACAGGGAAACTGAAAAGCAATAAATCAAAATGTACGGCAAAGAAACAAGTTTTAATCGAAAGAACAGAAACGCAAAGCACAACTTTGTCAACTAATTCACATTTGTGTTGCCTGTTCAAGTATTATAACAGGAAAACTGAAAAGTGATATAACCCTAACGCTAAGTATAAGCCTCTAACCCTAACCCTAACCCTAACCCTAACCTAACCTAACCCTAACTTGTTCCTAACAGGAACTTGTGCCTAACAGGAACAATTTTCCAACAAAAGAACATAAACACAAAGCACTACTTTGTAAACTAAATCACATGTGTGCCACTCTCTCAATTAGGAATACAGGAAAACTGAAAATAAATATAATGCACTGTACAGCACAGGAACAAGTTTTGAACGAAATAACAGAAAAGCAAAGCACTACTTTTAAACAGAATCACATGTGTGTCGCTCGCTCAATTAGGAATACAGGAAAACTGAAAAATGTTATCTCGCACTGTAAGGCACAGAAACAAGTTTTCATCGAAAGAACAGAAATGCAAAGCACAACTTTGAAAACTAATTCACATATGTGTCGCCCGTTCAATTATTATAACATGAAAACTGAAAAGTGATATAACCCTCACCCTAACCCTAAGCCCCTAAACCTAACCCTAACCTAACCTAACCCTAACCCTAACCCTACCCTACCCTAACCTCACCCTAACCTAATCCGAACCCTAACCCTAATCCTAACCCTAACTTGTTTCCTAACATACGTGTAAGCCCGTAATATTTATTATAACAGGAAAACTGAAAATTGATATATCACACTGTACAGCACAGAAACAAGTTTCCAAAAGAAGAACAGGAACGGAAAGCACTACTTTGTAAACTAAATCACATTTGTGTCGCTCACTCAATTAGGAATACAGGGAAAGTGAAAAGCAATAAATCGAACTGTACAGCACAGGAACCTGCTTCCATCGAAAGAACAGAAACGAAAAGCACAACTTTGTAAACTAATTCACATACGTGTCGTCCGTTCAATTATTATAACAGGAAAACTGAAAAGTGATATAACCCTAATCCTAACCCTATGCCCCTAACTCTAAACCTAAGCCTAACCCTCACTCCTAACTCTAAACCTAACCCTAACCTAACCCTAACCCTAACTTGTTCCTAACAGGAAAAAGTTTCCAACCAAAGAGTATAAACGCAAAGCACTTCTTTGTAAACTAAGTCACATGTGGGCCACCCTCTCAATTAGGAATACAGGAAAACTGAAAAGAGATATAACACAGTGTACAGCACAGGAACAAGTTTCGAACGAAAGAACAGAAAAGCAAAGCACTACTTTTAAACGGAATCACATGTGTCTCACTCGCTCAATTAGGAATACAGGAAAATTGAAAAGTGTTATCTAGCACTGTACGGCACAGAAACAAGTTTCCATCGAAAGAAGAGAAACGCAAAGCACCACTTTGTAAATTAATTCACATATGTGTCGCCCGTTCAATTATTATAACAGGAAAACTGAAAAGTGATATATCGAACTGTACAACACAGGAACCTACTTCCATCGATTGAACAGAAACGAAAAGCACAACTTTGTAAACTAATTCACATACTTGTAGCCCATTCAATTAGTATAACAGGAAAACAGAAAAGTGATATCTCACACTGTACAGGACAGAAACAAGTTTCTAACAGAAAAACAGAAACGCAAAGCACTACTTTGTAAACTAAATCACATATGTGTCGTTCACTCAATTAGGAATACAGGGAAACTGAAGAGCGATAAATCGAAATGTACTGCAAAGGATCAAGTTTTCATCGAAAGAACAGAAATGCAAAGCACAACTTTGTAAACTAATTCACATTCGTGTCGCCTCATCAATTATTATCACATTAAAACTGAATAGTGATATAACCTAACCTAACCCTAAGCCCCTAACCCTAACCCTAACCCTAACCCTAACCCTACCCTAAACCTAACCCTAACCCTCACCCTAACCCTAACCCTAACCCTAATCCTAACCCTAAATTGTTCCTAACAGGAACAAGTTTCCAACAAAAGAACAGAAATGGAAATCACTGCTGTGTAAACTAAATCACATGTGTGCCACTCGCTCAATTAGGAATACAGGAAAACTGAAAAGAGATATAACGCACTGTACAGCACAGGAACAAGTTTTGAAAGAAAGAACAGAAAAGCAAAGCACTACTTTTAAACGGAATCACATGTGTGTCCCTCGCTCAATGAGGAACAAGAAACTGAAAAGTGTTATCTCGCACTTTCCAGCACAGAAACAAGTTTCCATTGAAAGAAGAGAATTGCAAAGCACAACTTTGTAAACTAATTCACATATGTGTCGCCCGTACATTTATTATAACAGGGAAACTGAAAAGAGATATATCACACTGTACAGCACAGAAACAAGTTTCCAAAGAAGAACAGAAACGCAAAGCACTACTTTGTAAACTAAATCACATTTGTTTCGCTCACTCAATTCGGAATACAGGGAAACTGAAAAGCAATAAATCGAACTGTACAGCACAGGAACCTGCTTCCATCGAAAGAACAGAAACGAAAAGCACAACTTTGTAAACTAATTCACATACGTGTCGTCCGTTCAATTATTATAAGAGGAAAAGTGAAAAGTGATATAACCTAACCCTAACCCTAACCCCCTAAACCTAACCCTAACCCTAACCCTAACCCTAACCCTAACGATAGCCCTAACCTTAACCTAAGCCCCAACCCTAACCCTAACCCTCACCCTAACCCTAAGCCCCTAACTCTAACTATGACCCTAACCCTAACCCTAACCCTAACAAGTTTCCAAAGAAAGAACATAAATGCAAAGCACTACTTTGTAAACTAAATCACATGTGTGCCACTCTCTCAATTAGGAATACAGGAAAACTCAAAAGTGATATATCTAAAAGGAAGCTTGATGGTGTTCAATCAGAGGATTGACCTCATGCAGGAGCAAATTGATACCCTATGGCAAAACACTCAACTCGGGTGTCAATGAAAATATGCTGGACTTGGAGTCACTAGCATATAACATGAGAATTTTTCCTGTGCTGCAAATCTGTCTAAACAATTGTCGAGCTATATTTTAGGTAAGTGGACTGGAGAATTCGATACTACGATGGAGCAGCTGAGAGTGGCCATTGTCACAGTAAATTCTACCAGAGTGGACACAGGACTAGCCACAGGATTATCATCATGGATTGCTGCAGCCATGAATCATCTGAAGGAATGGGCGGGCATGGGAGCGTTAGCAGGCCTTCTGGTATTGGTCTCCTTGGTTTGCCTGTGGTATATATGCAAGATTAGAGTCTCACAACAGTGTGATGCAGCCATGATCATTCAGGCCTTTACAGCCATTAAACCAGGACATTCTCCCAAGCATGGTTGGATACCATAAAAAGCTAAAATGTTACGCTCAGGATGCGAGGCGAAGCACTGCACTGAGGGTCAGCCGCTTTGGACCCACAGAAGAGCATGTCTGATTGCATGCGGGTTGATGCCCCAGGTCCCGCCTCTGAGAAAAAGTTATCGGACAGGTCTGATGCTCTTTGGGTGGATGACACCTAAATGTACATCGGTACAAAGTCCCAATTTTTTTCTAACATCAGAGATCAGACCTCTATTCTTGCCTGATGCATCGAAAACAAAAAGGGGGAACTGTAGAGAGCTGCGGAATGCTATGCCTTAAAGATGGAGCTGGTTTCCGCCTTCCACCTTCCGGATGGTGAGTGCTCTCTGTCACGAACAATTCCACATTTGGCTAAGGCTGAGGATCTGGCTCTCTTCCATGTATGTGGATCTATCTGCATTGCCCACATGGCATGCCTGGCCTGGCTACCCAGAGGCTATTTAAGCTGTGGGCTGGCTTTCCACAGGGTCAGATGATTGTTCAAGGTTCCTGAAAAAACTGCATTGAAAAAAAAAAAAGAAAGAATAGGTATTAAACCTAAAAAAATAAATAAATAAATGAAAAGAAAATTTTAAAAATACAAAAAAAAGTGGTATAAGGCACTGTACAGCACAGGAACAAGTTTCGAACGAAAGAACAGAAAAGCAAAGCACTACTTTTAAACGGAATCACATGTGTGTCACTCGCTCAATTAGGAATACAGGAAAACTGAAAAGTGTTATCTCGCACTGTACAGCACAGAAACGAGTTTCCATCGAAAGAACAGAAACGCAAAGCACAACTCTGTAAACTAATTCACATATGTGTCGCCCCTTCAATTATTATAACAGGAAAGCTGAAAAGTGATATATCGAACTGTACAGCACAGGAACCTGCTTCCATCGAAAGAACAGAAACGAAAAGCACAACTTTAAAAAATAAATCACATATCTATCGTCCGTTCAATTATTATAACATGAAAACTGAAAAGTGATATATCACACTGTACAGAACAGAAACAAGTTTCCAACAGAAGAACAGAAACATAAAGCACTATTTTTTTAAATTAAATCACATGTGTGTTGCTCGCTCAATTAGGAATACAGGAAAACTGAAAAAGCGATATATCGAAATGTAGGGCAAAGAAAAAGTTTTCATTGAAAGAACAGAAATGCAAAGCACAACTTTGTAAACTAATTCACATTCGTGTCGCCTGTTCAATTATTATAACAGGAAAACTGAAAAGTGATATAACCCTAACACTAACCCTAAGCCCCTAACCCTAACCCTAACCCTAACTTGTTCCTAACAGGAAACTTTTTCCAACAAAAGAACATAAACATAAAGCACTACTTTGTAAACTAAATCACATATGTGCCACTCTCTCAATTAGGAATACAGGAAAACTTAAAAGAGATATAACACACTGTTCAGCACAGGAACAATTTTCGAACGAAAGAACAGAAAAGCAAAGCTCTACATTTAAACGGAATCACATGTGTGCAATCTCGCTCAATTAGGAATATAGAAAAACTGAAAAGTGATATAACTCACTGTACAGCACAGGAACAAGTTTCAACAAAAGAACAGAAAAGCAAAGCACTTCTTTTAAATTAAATCACATGTGTGTCGCTAAGCTCAATTAGGAATACAGGAAAACTGAAAAGTGTTATCTCAGCACAGGAACAGTTTTTATGGCACAGAAACAAGTTTCCATCGAAAGAAACAGAAACTGCAAAGTGCACAACTTTCCAGTAAACTAATTCCCATTGAGGTGTCACCCATTCAATTATTATAACAGGAAAAATGAAAAGTGATATATCACACTGTACAGCACAGAACAAGTTTCCAAAGAAGAACAGAAACATAAAAGCACAATTTTGTAAACTAAATTCACATATGTTTCGACCACTCAATTATTAGAAAGGAAAACTGAAATGTGATATATCACACTGTACAGCAGAGAATCAAGTTTCCTACAGAAGAACAGAAACACGCAAAGCAGTAATTTGTAAACTAAATCACATGTGTGTCACTCAATTAATTAGGAAAAAGTGAAAGGAAAACTGAAAAGTGATATAATCCTAACCCTAACCCTAAGTCCCTAACCCTAACCTAAGCCCTAACCCTAACCTAACCTAACCTAAGCCCCTAACTCAACTTGTTAACCTAAAAGAACAAGTTTCCAAAGAAAGAACAGAAATGCAAAGCACTACTTTGTAAACTAAATCACATGTGTGCCACTGTTCAATTATTATAACAGGAAAACTGAAAAGTGATATAACTAAAGGAAGCAGTGGTGTTCAATCAAGCCCCTCAACAGAACAAATATACCCTAACCCTAACCACTAACTTGTGTCAATGAAAATATGCTGGACTTGTGTCACTAACAGGAACAAGTTTTCCAACAAAAAGAACAAAAACACAAAGCACTACTTTGTAAACTAAATCACATGTGGCAGCTGAGAGTGGCAATTAGGAATTCTACAGGTGGAAAACTAAAGGAGATATAATGGACTGTACAGCACAGGAACAAGTTTTGAATGGCGAAGAACAAAAAGCAGAGCACTACTTTTAAAAAGAATCAGATGTGTTTGCCTGTGGTATTATGGATTACAGGAAAACTGAAAAGTGTTATGCAGCCATGATCATTCAGGCCACCAGAAACAAGGACATTCTCCCAAGAAAGAACAGAAACCATAAAAGCTAAACTTTGTAAACTAATTCACATTGCACTGAGGTCAGCCGCTGGACCCACAGAAGAGTATGACTGATTGCATTTGGGTTGATGCCCCAGGTCCCGCCTCTGAGAAAAAGTTATCGGACAGGTCTGATGCTCTTTGGGTGGATGACACTTAAATGTAACATTGGTACAAAGTCCCAATTTATTTCTAACATCAGAGATCAGACCTCTATTCTTGCCTGATGCATCGAAAACAAAAGGGGAACTGTAGAGAGCTGCGGAATGCTATGCCTTAAAGATGGAGCTGGTTTCCGCCTTCCACCTTCCGGATGGTGATTGCTCTCTGTCACAAACAATTCCACATTTGGCTAAGGCTGAGGATCTGGCTCTCTTCCATGTATGTGGATCTATCTGCATTGCCCACATGGCATGCCTGGGCTGGCTACCCAGAGGCTATTTAAGCTGTGGGCTGGCTTTCCACAGGGTCAGATGATTGTTCAAGGTTCCTGAATAAACTGCATTGAAAAAAAAAAAAACAATAGGTATTAAACCTAAAAAAAATAAATAAATAAATAAATAAAAAATTTTAAAAATACAAAAAAAAAAAAGTAATATAACACACTGTACAGCACAGGAACAAGTTTCGAGCGAAAGAACAGAAAAGCAAAGCACTACTTTTAAACGGATTCACATGTGTGTCACATTCACTCAATAAGGAATACAGGAAAACTGAAAAGTGTTATCTCGCACTTTATGGCACAGAAACAAGTTTCCATCGAAAGAAGAGAAAGGCAAAGCACAATTTTGTAAACTAATTCACATACATGTCGCCCTGAGAATTATTATAACAGGAAAACTGAAAAGTGATATGACCCTCAACTGTAACCTAAGTACAATAACAACAGCCCAAACCCTAACCTTAACCCTAACCCTCGAAAAAAACCTAACCCTAACTGTAACTCCTAACCTAACCTAACCTAAAATGTTCCTAACGGGAACATGTTTTCAAAAAAGAATATAAACATAAGCACTACTTTGTAAACTAAATCACATGTGTGCCACACCTAATTAGGAATACAGGAAAACTGAAAAGTGATATAACACACTGTACATCACATGAACAAGTTTCAACAAAAGAACAGAAAAGCAAAGCACTATTTATAATCTAAATCACATGTGTGTTGCTCACTCAATTAGGAATACAGGAAAACTGAAAAATATATCGAAATGTACAGCAAAGAAACAAGTTTTCATTGAAAAGAACAGTAAATGAAAACCACAACTTTGTAAACTAATTCACATTCGTGTCGCCTGTTCAATTCTTATAACAGGAAAACTGAAAAGTGATATAACCCTCATCCTAACCCTAAGCCAACAACCCTAACCCAAACCTAACGCTAACTCTAACCCTAACCTAAATCACAATGTGCCTAACCCTAATTAGGAATAAGGAAAACTTAAAAGAGTAATCTAACTTGTTCCTAACAGGAACAAGTTTCCAATGAAAGAACATAAACACAAAGCACTACTTTTGTAAACTAATTCACATGTGGGCCACTCCCTCTATTAGGAATACAGGAAAACTGAAAAGTGATATAACTCACTGTACATCACAGGAACAAGTTTCGAACAAAAGAACAGAAAAGCAAAGCACTACATTTAAACGGAATCACATGTGTGTCGCTCGCTCAATTAGGAATACAGGAAAATTGAAAAGTGTTATCTCACACTGTAAGGCACAGAAACAAGTTTCCATCGAAGAAGAGAAACGCAAAGCACAACTTTTAAATCTAATTCACATATGTGTCGCCCGCTCAATTATTATAACAGGAAAACTGAAAAGTGATATATTGAACTGTACAAACAAAGGAACAAGTTTCCATCGAAAAGAACAGAAACGCAAAGCACAACTTTTGTAAACTAATTCACATACGTGTCGCCCGTTCAATTATTATAAAAGGAAAACTGAAAAGTGATATATCACACTGTACAGCACAGAATCAAGTTCCCTACAGAAGAACAGAAACACAAAGCACTACTTTGTAAACTAAATCACATGTGTGTCGCTTTCAACAATTAGGAATACAGGAAAACTGAAAAGCAATAAATCGAAATGTATGGCAAAGAAACAAGTTTTCATCTAAAGAACAGAAATGCAAAGTACAACTTTGTAAACTGTTCACATTCTTGTCGCCTTTTCAATTATTATCACATGAAAACTGATATAACCTAGAAAACCTAACCTAACCTAACCCTAACCCTAACTAACCTCTAACCCCAACCCTAATAGAGAAAACCTAACCCCTAACCCTCACCCTGTACCTAACCCTAAATTGTCAACAAGTTTGAACAAAAGAACAGAAAAGGAAAGCACTACTTTTTAAACTAAATCACATGTGTGCCACTCGCTCAATTAGGAATACAGGAAAACTGAAAAGAGATATAACGCACTGTACAGCACAGGAACAAGTTTTGAAAGAAAGAACAGAAAAGCAAAGCACTACTTTTAAACGGAATCACATGTGTGTCCCTCGCTCAATGAGGAACAAGAAACTGAAAAGTGTTATCTCGCACTTTCCAGCACAGAAACAAGTTTCCATTGAAAGAAGAGAATTGCAAAGCACAACTTTGTAAACTAATTCACATATGTGTCGCCCGTACATTTATTATAACAGGGAAACTGAAAAGAGATATATCACACTGTACAGCACAGAAACAAGTTTCCAAAGAAGAACAGAAACGCAAAGCACTACTTTGTAAACTAAATCACATTTGTTTCGCTCACTCAATTCGGAATACAGGGAAACTGAAAAGCAATAAATCGAACTGTACAGCACAGGAACCTGCTTCCATCGAAAGAACAGAAACGAAAAGCACAACTTTGTAAACTAATTCACATACGTGTCGTCCGTTCAATTATTATAAGAGGAAAAGTGAAAAGTGATATAACCCTAACCCTAACCCTAACCCCTAAACCTAACCCTAACCTAACCCTAACCCTAACCTAACGATAGCCCTAACCTTAACCCTAAGCCCCTAACCCTAACCCTAACCCTCACCCTAACCCTAAGCCCCTAACTCTAACTATGACCCTAACCCTAACCCTAACCCTAACAAGTTTCCAAAGAAAGAACATAAATGCAAAGCACTACTTTGTAAACTAAATCACATGTGTGCCACTCTCTCAATTAGGAATACAGGAAAACTCAAAAAGTGATATATCTAAAAGGAAGCTTGATGGTGTTCAATCAGAGGATTGACCTCATGCAGGAGCAAATTGATACCCTATGGCAAAACACTCAACTCGGGTGTCAATGAAAATATGCTGGACTTGGAGTCACTAGCATATAACATGAGAATTTTTCCTGTGCTGCAAATCTGTCTAAACAATTGTCGAGCTATATTTTTTAGGTAAGTGGACTGGAGAATTGATACTACGATGGAGCAGCTGAGAGTGGCCATTGTCACAGTAAATTCTACCAGAGTGGACACAGGACTAGCCACAGGATTATCATCATGGATTGCTGCAGCCATGAATCATCTGAAGGAATGGGCGGGCATGGGAGCGTTAGCAGGCCTTCTGGTATTGGTCTCCTTGGTTTGCCTGTGGTATATATGCAAGATTAGAGTCTCACAACAGTGTGATGCAGCCATGATCATTCAGGCCTTTACAGCCATTAAACCAGGACATTCTCCCAAGCATGGTTGGATACCATAAAAAGCTAAAATGTTACGCTCAGGATGCGAGGCGAAGCACTGCACTGAGGGTCAGCCGCTTTGGACCCACAGAAGAGCATGTCTGATTGCATGCGGGTTGATGCCCCAGGTCCCGCCTCTGAGAAAAAGTTATCGGACAGGTCTGATGCTCTTTGGGTGGATGACACCTAAATGTACATCGGTACAAAGTCCCAATTTTTTCTAACATCAGAGATCAGACCTCTATTCTTGCCTGATGCATCGAAAACAAAAAGGGGGAACTGTAGAGAGCTGCGGAATGCTATGCCTTAAAGATGGAGCTGGTTTCCGCCTTCCACCTTCCGGATGGTGAGTGCTCTCTGTCACGAACAATTCCACATTTGGCTAAGGCTGAGGATCTGGCTCTCTTCCATGTATGTGGATCTATCTGCATTGCCCACATGGCATGCCTGGCCTGGCTACCCAGAGGCTATTTAATCTGTGGGCTGGCTTTCCACAGGGTCAGATGATTGTTCAAGGTTCCTGAAAAAACTGCATTGAAAAAAAAAAAAAAGAAAGAATAGGTATTAAACCTAAAAAAATAAATAAATAAATGAAAAGAAAATTTTAAAAATACAAAAAAAAGTGGTATAAGGCACTGTACAGCACAGGAACAAGTTTCGAACGAAAGAACAGAAAAGCAAAGCACTACTTTTAAACGGAATCACATGTGTGTCACTCGCTCAATTAGGAATACAGGAAAACTGAAAAGTGTTATCTCGCACTGTACAGCACAGAAACGAGTTTCCATCGAAAGAACAGAAACGCAAAGCACAACTCTGTAAACTAATTCACATATGTGTCGCCCCTTCAATTATTATAACAGGAAAGCTGAAAAGTGATATATCGAACTGTACAGCACAGGAACCTGCTTCCATCGAAAGAACAGAAACGAAAAGCACAACTTTAAAAAATAAATCACATATCTATCGTCCGTTCAATTATTATAACATGAAAACTGAAAAGTGATATATCACACTGTACAGAACAGAAACAAGTTTCCAACAGAAGAACAGAAACGCAAAGCACTATTTTTTAAATTAAATCACATGTGTGTTGCTCGCTCAATTAGGAATACAGGAAAACTGAAAAGCGATATATCGAAATGTAGGGCAAAGAAAAAAGTTTTCATTGAAAGAACAGAAATGCAAAGCACAACTTTGTAAACTAATTCACATTCGTGTCGCCTGTTCAATTATTATAACAGGAAAACTGAAAAGTGATATAACCCTAACACTAACCCTAAGCCCCTAACCCTAACCCTAACCCTAACTTGTTCCTAACAGGAAACTTTTTCCAACGAAAGAACATAAACGCAAAGCACTACTTTGTAAACTAAATCACATATGTGCCACTCTCTCAATTAGGAATACAGGAAAACTTAAAAGAGATATAACACACTGTTCAGCACAGGAACAATTTTCGAACGAAAGAACAGAAAAGCAAAGCTCTACATTTAAACGGAATCACATGTGTGCAATCTCGCTCAATTAGGAATATAGAAAAACTGAAAAGTGATATAACTCACTGTACAGCACAGGAACAAGTTTCGAACAAAAGAACAGAAAAGCAAAGCACTTCTTTTTAACGGAATCACATGTGTGTCGCTCGCTCAATTAGGAATACAGGAAAACTGAAAAGTGTTATCTCGTACTTTATGGCACAGAAACAAGTTTCCATCGAAAGAAGAGAAACGCAATGCACAACTTTGTAAACTAATTCCCATAGGTGTCACCCATTCAATTATTATAACAGGAAAAATGAAAAGTGATATATCGAACTGTACAGCACAAGTACAAGTTTCCATCGAAAGAAGAGAAACGCAAAGCACAATTTTGTAAACTATTTCACATATGTATCGACCGTTCAATTATTAGAAAAGGAAAACTGAAATGTGATATATCACACTGTACAGCAGAGAATCAAGTTTCCTACAGAAGAACAGAAACGCAAAGCAGTAATTTGTAACCTAAATCACATGTGTGTCACTCGCTCAATTAGGAATACAGGAAAACTGAAAAGTGATATAATCCTAACCCTAACCCTAACCTTAACTTGTTCCTAACAGGAACTTGTGCCTAACAGGAACAAGTTTCCAACAAAAGAACATAAACACAAAGCACTACTTTGTAAACTAAATCACATGTGTGCCACTCGATCAATTAGGAATACAGGAAAACTAAAGAGATATAATGCACTGTACAGCACAGGAACAAGTTTTGAACGAAAGAACAAAAGAGCAGAGCACTACTTTTAAACAGAATCAGATGTGTGTCGCTCACTCAATTAGGAATACAGGAAAACTGAAAAGTGTTATCTCGCACTTTACGGCACAGAAACAAGTTTTCATTGAAAGAACAGAAACGGAAAGCACAACTTTGTAAACTAATTCACATTCGTGTCAGCCGCTTTGGACCCACAGAAGAGTATGACTGATTGCATTTGGGTTGATGCCCCAGGTCCCGCCTCTGAGAAAAAGTTATCGGACGGGTCTGATGCTCTTTGGGTGGATGACACTTAAATTAACATTGGTACAAAGTCCCAATTTATTTCTAACATCAGAGATCAGACCTCTACTCTTGCCTGATGCATCGAAAACAAAGAGGGGGAACTGTAGAGAGCTGCGGAATGCTATGCCTTAAAGATGGAGCTGGTTTCCGCCTTCCACCTTCCCGATGGTGATTGCTCTCTGTCACGAACAATTCCACATTTGGCTAAGGCTGAGGATCTGGCTTGCTTCCATGTATGTGCATCTATCTGCATTGCCCACATGGCATGCCTGGGCGGGCTACCCAGAGGCTATTTAAGCTGTGGGCTGGCTTTCCCCAGGGTCAGATGATTGTTCAAGGTTCCTGAATAAACTGCATTGAAAAAAAAAAGAAACAATAGGTATTAAACCTAAAAAAAAAAAATAAATAAATAAATAAATAAAAAGAAAATTTTAAAAATACAAAAAAAAAAAGTAATATAACACACTGTACAGCACAGGAACAACTTTCGAACGAAAGAACAGAAAAGCAAAGCACTACTTTTAAACGGATTCACATGTGTGTCACTCACTCAATAAGGAATACAGGAAAACTGAAAAGTGTTATCTCGCACTTTATGGCACAGAAACAAGTTTCCATCGAAAGAAGAGAAAGGCAAAGCACAATTTTTTAAACTAATTCACATACATGTCGCCCGTTCAATTATTATAACAGGAAAACTGAAAAGTGATATGACCCTCACCTTAACCCTAAGCCAATAACCCTAACTCTAGCCCAAACCCTAACCCTAACCTTAACCCTAAGCCCGTAACCCTAACCCTAACTCTAAGCCTAACCCTAACCCTAACCCTAAAATGTTCCTAACGGGAACATGTTTCCAACGAAAGAATATAAACGCAAAGCACTACTTTGTAAACTAAATCACATGTGTGCCACACCCTCAATTAGGAATACAGGAAAACTGAAAAGTGATATAACGCACTGTACATCACATGAACAAGTTTCGAACAAAAGAACAGAAAAGCAAAGCACTACTTTATAATCTAAATCACGTGTGTCGCTCACTCAATTAGGAATACAGGAAAACTGAAAAGCGATATATCGAAATGTACAGCAAAGAAACAAGTTTTCATCGAAAGAACAGTAAAGAAAACCACAACTTTGTAAACTAATTCACATTCGTGTCGCCTGTTCAATTCTTATAACAGGAAAACTGAAAAGTGATATAACCCTCATCCTAACCCTAAGCCAATAACCCTAACCCTAACCCTAACGCTAACTCTAACCCTAACCCTAACCCTAAGCGCCTAACCCTAACCCTACCCTAAGCCTAACCCTAACCCTAACCCTAACTTGTTCCTAACAGGAACAAGTTTCCAATGAACGAACATAAACACAAAGCACTACTTTGTAAACTAATTCACATGTGGGCCACTCCCTCTATTAGGAATACAGGAAAACTGAAAAGTGATATAACGCACTGTACATCACAGGAACAAGTTTCGAACAAAAGAACAGAAAAGCAAAGCACTACATTTAAACGGAGTCACATGTGTGTGTGTCGCTCGCTCAATTAGGAATACAAAAATTAGGAATACAGGTTTCCAAAAAGAACATTGAAAAACATTGTGTTATCTCGCCTGTTCAATTATTATAACAGGAAAGAAACAAGTTTCCATAACCCTAAAACCCTAACCCTAACCCTAAGAACCCTAACGCAACCCTAACTTGTTCCTAACACAACTTTATAATCATAAACGCAATACTTTGTAAACAAATCAAATGTGTGCCACTTGCTCAATTATTATAAAAACAGTAAAACTGGACATAAGTGATATATTGAACTGTACAGCAAAGGAAAACAAGTTTCCATCGAAGAAACAAATTACCATCGATCGAAACAGAAACATAAAGCACAACTTTGTAAACAACATTGTAAACTAATTCACATAACAGGAAAACTGATAAGTGATATAATGATTATAAAAGGAACAAGTTTCCATCGAAAACTGAAAAGTGATACATCACACTGTACAGCAAAGAAAAACTGAAGTTACCACAGAAGAACAGTTCCCAAACACAAAAGCACTACTTTGTAAACTAAATCACATGTGTGTCGCTCACTCAATTAGGAATACAGGAAAACTGAAAAGCAATATATCGAAATGTATGGCAAAGAAACAAGTTTTCATCTAAAGAACAGAAACGCAAAGTACAACTTTGTAAACTAATTCACATTCTTGTCGCCTGTTCAATTATTATAAAATGAAAACTGAAAAGTGATATAACCCTCACCCTAACCCTAAGCCCCTAACCCTAACCCTAAGCCCCTAACCCTAACCCTAAGCCTAACCCTAATCCTAACTTGTTCGTAAAGAACATAAACGCAAAGCACTACTTTTTAAACTAAATCACATGTGTGCCACTCGCTCAATTAGGAATACAGGAAAACTGAAAAGTGATATAACGCACTGTACAGGACAGGAACAAGTTTCGAATTAAAGAACAGAAAAGCAAAGCACTACTTTTAAACGGAATCACATGTGTGTCGCTCGCTCAATTAGGAATACAGGAAAACTGAAAAGTGTTATCTCGCACTTTATGGCACAGAAACAAGTTTCCATCGAAAGAATAGAAACGCAAAGCACAACTTTGTAAACTAATTCACATACATGTCGCCCGTTCAATTATTATAACAGGAAAACTGAAAAGTGATATATCACACTATACAGCACAGAAACAAGTTTCCAACAGAAGAACAGAAACGCAAAACACTACTTTGTAAACTAAATCACATGTGTGTCGCTCACTCAATTAGGAATACAGGGAAACTGAAAAGCGATAAATCGAAATGTGCGGCAAACAAACAATTTTTCATTCGAAAGAACAGAATCGCACAGTACAACTTTGTAAACTAAATCACATTCGTGTTGCCTGTTCAATTATTATAACATGAAAATTGAAAAGTGATATAAACCTCACCCTAAACCTAACCCTCACCCTAACCCTAACCCTAACCCTAACCCTAACCCTAACCCTAACCCTAACCCTAACCTTAAACCTAACCCTAACCCTAACCCTAACTTGTTCCTAACAGGAACAAGTTTCCAATGAAAGAACATAAACGCAAAGCACTACTTTGTAAACTAAATCAAATGTGTGCCACTTGCTCAATTAGGAATACAGGAAAACTTAAAAGTGATATAACGCACTGTACAGCACAGGAACAAGTTTCGAAGGAAAGAACTGAAAAGAAAAGCAATACTTTTAAACGGAATCACATGTGTGTCGCTCCCTCAATTAGGAATACAGGAAAACTGAAAAGTGTTATCTCGCACTGTATGGCACAGAAACAAATTACCATCGAAAGAACAGAAACGCAAAGCACAACTTTGTAAACTAATTCACATATGTGTCGCCCGTTCAATTATTATAACAGGAAAACTGAAAAGTGATATATCGAACTGTACAACACAGGAACCTGCTTCCATTGAAAGAACAGAAACGAAAAGCACAACTTTGTAAACTAATTCACAAACGTGTCGCCCGTTCAATTAGTATAACAGGAAAACTGAAAAGTGATATATCACACTGTACAGCACAGAAACAAGTTTCCAACAGAAGAACAGAGACTCAAAGCACAACTTTGTAAACTATTTCACATTCATGTCGCCTGTTCAATTATTATAACAGGAAAACTGAAAAGTGTTATAACCCTAATCCTAAACCTAAGCCCCTAACACTAACCCTAACCCTAACCCTAACCCCTAACCCTAACTCTAATCCCCTATCCCTATCCCTAATCCTAACCCTAACCCTGACCCTAAATTGTTCCTAACAGGAACCTGTTTCCAATGAAAGAACATAAACGCAAAACACTACATTGTAAAGTAAATCACATGTGTGCCACTCTCTCAATTAGGAATACAGGAAAACTGAAAAGTGTTATCTCGCACTTTATGGCACAGAAACAAGTTTCCATCGAAAGAAGAGAAACGCAAAGCACTACTTTGTAAACTAAATCACATGTGTATCACTTGCTCAATGAGGAATACAGGAAAACTGAAAAGTGATATATCGCGTTGTACAGCAAAGGAACAAATTTTGAACGAAAAAACAGAAAAGCAAAGCACTACATTTAAACAGAATCACATTTGTGTCGCTTGCTCAATTAGGAATACAAGAAAACTGAAAAGTGTCATCCCGCACTGTATGGCACAAAAGCACAGAAACAAGTTTCCATAGAAAGAACACGAAAAAAAAACACGCGAAAGCTGGTGACAGCTGAAGATGATCTTTCAACAGATACACCTGCTACCACTTGAAGAGTCAAGGGCGGCGAGGATGACCACTAATTCTACTCGAGTGGATTCATCACCCACAGATGGCTTATTACCCTGGGTTTCTTCTGCCTTTTCTTACTTTAAGATTGGGTGGGGGTTGGAATGTTTGGTGCAGCACGATGTTGTGGCTTAGTGTTTTTACTCTGGTGGTTCTGCAAACTCAATACCCAACATAAACGTGACTAGGTCGCGATCGCACAAACACTTGTGGCCTTGAAACAATGATCATCTCCCAAAATTTGGTTATCCATGTTAAAAAATTAAAACAGACTGTGACACTCAGTCGATGCACCTCAGGGGTTTTACCCATTGCCCTGAGTCGATGAGTGATCCAAGTCAATGTTGCCTTTGCCTATGCGGCTATGGTACCTAGATAGGAGGATGACAGCCCTTGCACTCCCTGGTATTTTATTCCATTGCACGGGAATGGGCGTCACCTCCTTTTTTAATCTTCTCCCTTAGCCCCTGCACCCAGAGGACTTGTCTCCATTGCACCTGGTGGGGTAAGGAAGTAATCTAAAGCTCTTGATCGCTTACTCCCCAAAGAAGGAGCTCGCTTGATCGAGGTTAGGGCTCTCTTGTGCCACGCTTATAGGCTTTAAGGCAGTTTTCATTTATTAAAACAAAAGGGGGGAAGTGGAGCGCTGAGACTCTGATGCCACTAGGTGGCGCTGACATTTTGCCCTCAAAACTGTAAAAAAAAACCCTCCAGTACGCATGCGCGGGTTGCGCAAATTGCATAAGCACGCTAAGCATGTTGGTTCTGAGTCATCAGGCGGGGTAAAGAGTGAGCAGCCAATCAGGGTATTGACACATTACTTAGGTGCGACCATGGCTTATATAAACAGCGCCACTTCTGGGCCCTGGCGCTCTCCTTCCTCTTCCTCCCCCTCTCCCCGACCGGGGCTTGCCCACCATGGCTGCGGCCCGCGGGAAGCCACGGTGTCCTTTGGCCAATACGAGCGCCATCTGTGCATGTGAGGTGGCAGGGCCCGCTCTCCTCTCCTCCTTTCAATTGACTGTAATAAAGGCTTGTTGCGGAAGGACCCTTGTGCCCGCATGCGTTTCTGCTGGCGAGACATTCACGTGGCTTCCAACACCCTGACAGACCTGGCCCTGACCCTGACAGCCCTGGCCCTGGCCCTGACAGCCCTGGACCTGGCCCTGACAGCCCTGGTCCTGGCAGCCCTGCCCCTAGCACTGGCGGCCCTGGTCCTGGCCTTGACCCTGGCCCTGGCCCTGACCCTTGACCCTAACCCTTGACCCCCTAACTCTAAAAATAACCCGTAACCTTAACCCTAGCCCTAGCGGACTAGCCCTAGCCCGCTAGCCTTAGCCCCCTTGCCCTAGCCCCCTAGACCTAGCCCTAGCCCCTTAGCACTAGCCTCCTAGCCATCTAGCCTTCTAGCCACCCTAGCACTAGCCCCCTAGCCCCCTAGCTCCAACCCTAGCCTCCAGCTCCAGCCCCAGCCCCAGCCCCAGCCCTAGCCCTAGCCCTAGCCCTAACCCTAACCCTGAACCTGACCCTGTCCCTGACCCTGACCCTAACACTACCACTAACAATAACCCTAACCCCGTAAACCTAACCCGAACCCTAACCACGTATCCCTAACCCTAACCCTAACCCCCTAACCCTAACCCTAACCCTAACCCCCTAGCCCTAACCCTAACACTGACCCTGACTCTGACCCTGACCCCTAACCCTAACACTAACCCTAACCCTAACCCCAATCCTAACCCTAAACCCAAAACCCAAAACCCTAACGCTAAACCTAACCAAAACCCCTTACACCTGAACCCTAACCCTAACCCTAACCCTAACCCCTAACCTAACATTAATTCAAATTTAGAATTGGCTAAGGAGTTTCATAAAAGTTTTCATGTTACACCTGAGACATTGTGTCATCGATTTGACATAACTAGAAAAGAAGCTAGAGATATTGTTACCCAATGTCAAAATTGTTGTCAGTTCTTACCTATGCCTCATGTTGAGATTAATCCCAGAGGAATCCATCCACTACAAGTGTGGCAGATGGATGTTACTCACATTTCATTTTTTGGTAAACTTCAATATTTGCATGTTTCTGTTGATACTTGCTCTGGAGTTGTGTTTGCTTCTCCCCTGACTGGAGAAAAGGCAGCCCATGATATTCAACATTGCCTAGAGGCATGGAGTGCCTGGGGCAAGCCCAAAATTCTAAAAACTGACAATGGGCCGCCCTATACTTCTCAAAAATTTGGACAGTTTTGTCATCCAATAAAAGTGACCCATCTAACGGGTCTCCCATATAACCCTCAAAGTCAGAGTATTATTAAACATGATCACCTCACCCTAAAATCCTACTTAATAAAACAAAAGGGAGAGTCCAGGAGGATCTGCCCTCGGTGCCACGAGTGACTTGGCACTCTTCACACTCAATTTTTTGAATTTGGACAGTAAAGGCCATTCGGCTGCTGATCTCCACTGCTTAGGGCCTAAAAGGCCCAAGGAAATGATCATTTGTTAGGATTTCTTAAATGGTCAATGGAAAGGCCCGGATCCTATCTTAATAAGATCCACGGGAGCTGTCTGTGTTTTCCCACCTGAAGAAAACCATCCATTCTGGGTAACGGAGCGCCTCACGCGAAAGCTGGTGAAAGCTGAGGATGATCTTTCAACAGATACACCTGCTACCACTTGAAGAGTCAAGGGCGGCGAGGATGACCACTAATTCTACTCGAGTGGATTCATCGCCCACAGATGGCTTATTACCCTGGGTTTCTTCTGCCTTTTCTTACTTTAAGATTGGGTGGGGGTTGGAATGTTTGGTGCAGCACGATGTTGTGGCTTAGTGTTTTTACTCTGGTGGTTCTGCAAACTCAATACCCAACATAAACGTGACTAGGTCGCGATCGCACAAACACTTGTGGCCTTGAAACAATGATCATCTCCCAAAATTTGGTTATCCATGTTAAAAAATTAAAACAGACTGTGACACTCAGTCGATGCACCTCAGGGGTTTTACCCATTGCCCTGAGTCGATGAGTGATCCAAGTCAATGTTGCCTTTGCCTATGCGGCTATGGTACCTAGATAGGAGGATGACAGCCCTTGCACTCCCTGGTATTTTATTCCATTGCACGGGAATGGGCGTCACCTCCTTTTTTTAATCTTCTCCCTTAGCCCCTGCACCCAGAGGACTTGTCTCCATTGCACCTGGTGGGGTAAGGAAGTAATCTAAAGCTCTTGATCGCTTCCCCCAAAGAAGGAGCTCGCTTGATCGAGGTTAGGGCTCTCTTGTGCCACGCTTATAGGCTTTAAGGCAGTTTTCATTTATTAAAACAAAAGGGGGAAGTGGAGCGCTGAGACTCTGATGCCACTAGGTGGCGCTGACATTTTGCCCTCAAAACTGTAAAAAAAAACCCTCCAGTACGCATGCGCGGGTTGCGCAAATTGCATAAGCACGCTAAGCATGTTGGTTCTGAGTCATCAGGCGGGGTAAAGAGTGAGGAGCCAATCAGGGTATTGACACATTACTTAGGTGCGACCATGGCTTATATAAACAGCGCCACTTCTGGGCCCTGGCGCTCTCCTTCCTCTTCCTCCCCCTCTCCCCGACCGGGGCTTGCCCGCCATGGCTGCGGCCCGCGGGAAGCCACGGTGTCCTTTGGCCAATACGAGCGCCATCTGTGCATGTGAGGTGGCAGGGCCCGCTCTCCTCTCCTCCTTTCAATTGACTGTAATAAAGGCTTGTTGCGGAAGGACCCTTGTGCCCGCAAGCGTTTCTACTGGCGAGACATTCACGTGGCTTCCAACACCCTGACAGACCTGGCCCTGACCCTGACAGCCCTGGCCCTGGCCCTGACAGCCCTGGCCCTGGCCCTGACAGGCCTGGTCCTGGCCGTGACAGCCCTGGCCCTGATCCTGACAGCACTGGCCCTGACTCTGACAGCCCTAGCCCTGGCAGCCCTGGCCGTGGCCCTGATAGCCCTGACGGCCCTGGCCCTGGCAGCACTTGCAGCCCTCGCCCTGGCCCTGGCCCTGGCCCTGGCCCTGGCATCCCTGGCCCTGCCCCTAGCCCTTAACACTTGACCCTAACCTTTGACCCACTAATACTAACCCCTAACCCTAACCCCTAACCAATAATCCTAACCCTGACAGCCCTGACCCTGAACCTGACAGCACTGACCCTGACGGTGACCGGCCTGGCCTTGACCCTGACAGCCCTGGTCCAGGCCCAGGCAGCCCTGGCCCTGACCCTAACAGCCCTGGCCCTGGCCCTGACAGTCCTGGACCTGGCCCTGATAGCCCTGACGGCCCTGGCCCTGGCAGCACTTGCAGCCCTCGCCCTGGCCCTCGCCCTGGCCCTGTCCCTGGCATCCCTGGCCCTGCCCTAGCCCTTAACACTTGACCCTAACCTTTGACCCACTAACACTAACCCCTAACCCTAACCCCTAACCAATAATCCTAACCCTGACAGCCCTGACCCTGAACCTGACAGCACTGACCCTGATGCTGACAGCCCTGGGCTTGACCCTGACAGCCCTGGTCCAGGCCCAGGCAGCCCTGGCCCTGACCCTGACAGCCCTGGCCCTGGCCCTGACAGCCCTGGACCTGGCCCTGACAGCCCTGGTCCTGGCAGCCCTGCCCCTAGCACTGGCGGCCCTGGTCCTGGCCTTGACCCTGGCCCTGGCCCTGACCCTTGACCCTAACCCTTGACCCCCTAACTCTAAAAATAACCCGTAACCTTAACCCTAGCCCTAGCGGACTGGCCTAGCCCGCTAGCCTTAGCCCCTTGCCCTAGCCCCCTAGACCTAGCCCTAGCCCCTTAGCACTAGCCTCCTAGCCATCTAGCCTTCTAGCCACCCTAGCACTAGCCCCCTAGCCCCCTAGCTCCAACCCTAGCCTCCAGCTCCAGCCCCAGCCCCAGCCCCAGCCCTAGCCCTAGCCCTAGCCCTAACCCTAACCCTGAACCTGACCCTGTCCCTGACCCTGACCCTAACACTACCACTAACAATAACCTAACCCGTAAACCTAACCCAACCCTAACCACGTGTCCCTAACCTAACCCTAACCCCTAACCCTAACCCTAACCCTAACCCTGGCCCTAACCCTAACACTGACCCTGACTCTGACCCTGACCCCTAACCCTAACACTAACCCTAACCCTAACCCCAATCCTAACCCTAAACCCTAAACCCAAAACCCTAACGCTAAACCTAACCAAAACCCTTACACCTGAACCCTAACCCTAACCCTAACCCTAACCCCTAACCCTAACATTAATTCAAATTTAGAATTGGCTAAGGAGTTTCATAAAAGTTTTCATGTTACACCTGAGACATTGTGTCATCGATTTGACATAACTAGAAAAGAAGCTAGAGATATTGTTACCCAATGTCAAAATTGTTGTCAGTTCTTACCTATGCCTCATGTTGAGATTAATCCCAGAGGAATCCATCCACTACAAGTGTGGCAGATGGATGTTACTCACATTTCATTTTTTGGTAAACTTCAATATTTGCATGTTTCTGTTGATACTTGCTCTGGAGTTGTGTTTGCTTCTCCCCTGACTGGAGAAAAGGCAGCCCATGATATTCAACATTGCCTAGAGGCATGGAGTGCCTGGGGCAAGCCCAAAATTCTAAAAACTGACAATGGGCCGCCCTATACTTCTCAAAAATTTGGACAGTTTTGTCATCCAATAAAAGTGACCCATCTAACGGGTCTCCCATATAACCCTCAAAGTCAGGGTATTATTAAACATGATCACCTCACCCTAAAATCCTACTTAATAAAACAAAAGGGAGAGTCCAGGAGGCTCTGCCCTCGGTGCCACGAGTGACTTGGCACTCTTCACACTCAATTTTTTGAATTTGGACAGTAAAGGCCATTCGGCTGCTGATCTCCACTGCTTAGGGCCTAAAAGGCCCAAGGAAATGATCATTTGTTAGGATTTCTTAAATGGTCAATGGAAAGGCCCGGATCCTATCTTAATAAGATCCATGGGAGCTGTCTGTGTTTTCCCACCTGAAGAAAACCATACATTCTGGGTAACGGAGCGCCTCACGCGAAAGCTGGTGAAAGCTGAGGATGATCTTTCAACAGATACACCTGCTACCACTTGAAGAGTCAAGGGCGGCGAGGATGACCACTAATTCTACTCGAGTGGATTCATCGCCCACAGATGGCTTATTACCCTGGGTTTCTTCTGCCTTTTCTTACTTTAAGATTGGGTGGGGGTTGGAATGTTTGGTGCAGCACGATGTGGTGGCTTAGTGTTTTTACTCTGGTGGTTCTGCAAACTCAATACCCAAAATAAACGTGACTAGGTCACGATCACGCAAACACTTGTGGCCTTGAAACAAGGATCATCTCCCAAAATTTGGTTATCCATGTTAAAAAATTAAAACAGACTGTGACACTCAGTCAATGCACCTCAGGGGTTTTACCCATTGCCCTGAGTCGATGAGTGATCCAAGTCACTGTTGCCTTTGCCTAAGCGGCTATGGTACCTACATAGGAGGATGACAGCCCTTGCACTCCCTGGAATTTTATTCCATTGCACGGGAATGGGTGTCACCTCCTTTTTTAATCTTCTCCCTTAGCCCCTGCACCCAGAGGACTTGTCTCCATTGCACCTGGTGGGGTAAGGAAGTAATCTAAAGCTCTTGATCGCTTACTCCCCAAAGAAGGAGCTCGCTTGATCGAGCTTAGGGCTCTCTTGTGCCACGCTTATAGGCTTTAAGGCAGTTTTCATTTATTAAAACAAAAGGGGGATGTGGAGAGCTGAGACTCAGACGCCACTAGGTGGCGCTGACATTTTGCCCTCAAAACTGTAAAAAAAAACCCTCCAGTACGCATGCGCGGGTTGCGCAAATTGCATAAGCACGCTAAGCATGTTGGTTCTGAGTCATCAGGCGGGGTAAAGAGTGAGCAGCCAATCAGGGTATTGACACATTACTTAGGTGCGACCATGGCTTATATAAACAGCGCCACTTCTGGGCCCTGGCGCTCTCCTCCCTCTCCTCCTCCCCCTCTCGCTGCCTGGAGCTTGCCTGCCCTGGCTGCGGCCCGCGGGACACCATGGTGTCCTTTGGGCAATGCGAGCGCCACCCGCGCACACGAGGTGGCCTGGCCCGCTCTCCTCTCCTCCTTTCATCGATTGACTGTAATAAAGGCTTGTTGAGGAAGGACTCTTGTGCCCGCATGCGTTTCTGATGGGCAGAAGAATCACGCGGCTTCCAACACCCTGACAGACCTGGCCCTGACCCTGACAGCCCTGGCCCTGGCCCTGACATCCCTGGACCTGGCCCTGACAGGCCTGGCCCTGGCCCTGACAGCCCTGGCCCTGATCCTGACAGCCTGGACCTGACTCTGACAGCCCTGGCCCTGGCAGCCCTGGCCCTGGACCTGATAGCCCTGTCGGCCCTGGCCCTGGCAGCCCTTGCGGCCCTCTCTCTGGCCCTGGCCCTGGCCCTGGCAGACATGGCCCTGGCCCTGGCCGCTGACCCTTGACCCTAACCGTTGACCCCCTAACCCTAACCCGTAACCCTAAAGCCTAACCCCTAACCCTAATCCTAACCCTGACAGCCCTTACCCTAACCCTGACAGCACTGACCCTGGCCCTGACAGCCCTGGCCCTGGCCCTGACAGCCCTGGCCCTGGCCCTGGCCCTGGCATCCCTGGTCCTGGCCCTGACCCTGACCCTGGCCCTGACCCTTGACCCTAACCCTTGACCCCCTAACCCTAAACCTAACCACTAACCCTAACCCTAGCCCTAGCCCCCTAGCCCTAGCCTGCAAGCCCAACCCCCTTGCCCTAGCCCCCTAACCCTAGCCCTAGAACCCTTGCCCTAGCCTCCTATCCCCCTAGCCTCCTAGCCCCCCATTCCCTAGCCCCCTAGTCCTAGCCCTTGTCCTAGCCCCCAAGCACTAGCCCCATAGCCCCAACCCCAGCCCCCTAGCCATAGCCCTAGCCCTAGCCCTAGCCCTAGCCCCAGCCCTAGCCACCTAGCCCCCAGCCCTAGCCCCCTAGCCCTAGCCCCTAGACCCCTAGCCCCCTAGCCCTAGCCCTAGCCACCTAGCCCTAGCCTCCTAGCCCCCTAGCCCTCTAGCTACCCTAGCCCTAGCCCCATAGTCCCAACCCTAGTCCTAGTTCCCTAGCACTAGCCACCTAGCCCCAGCCCTAGCCCCCTAGCCCTAGCCCTAGCACACTAGCCCTAGACCTAGCCCTAACCCCAGCCCTAGCCCCTAAGCCCCCTAGCCTCAGCCCTAGCCCTAGCCCCTAGCCCTATCCCCCTAGCCCCAGCCCTAGCCCCCTAGCCCTAGCCCCCATTCCCTTATCCCCCTAGCCCTAGCCCCCTAGGTCTAGCCCAGCCACCTAGCCCTAGTCCTGGTCCTAGCCCCAGCCCTAGCCCCCTAGCCCCTAGCCCTAGCCTCATAGCCCTAGCCACCTAGCCCCCTAGCCCCGTCCCTAGCCTCCTAGCCCCCTACCCTAGCCCTAGCCCCCTAGCCCCCTAGCTCCAGCCTTAGCCTCCAGCCCCAGCCCCAGCCCCAGCCCTAGTCCTAGGCCTAGCCCTAACCCTAACCCTGACAGAGACCCTGACCCTGACCCTAACCCAAAACCTAACACTAACCCACTAACAATAACCTTAACACTAACCCCCTAACCCTAACCCTAACCCCCTAAGCCTAACCCTAAACCTAACCCTAACCCCCTAACCCTAACCCTAACCCTGACTTTAACCCCTAACCCTAACCCTAACTACTAACCCTAACCCTAACCCCCCCTAACCCTAACCCTGACCCTGACCCTGACACTGACCCTGACACTGACCCTGACCACTAACACTAACCCTAACAGCCTTAACCCTAACCGTAACCCCTAACCTCTAACCTAACCCTAACTCTATCCCTAACCCTAACCCTAAGCCTTAACCCCTAACCCTAACACTAACCGTAACTCTAACCCTAACCCGTAACCCTAACCCCAACCCCAACCCTAACCCTTACCTTAACTCTAATGCTAACCCTAATCCTAACCCTCTAACCTTAACCCTCATACTGACAGCCCTGACCCTGACCCTGACAGCACTGACCCTGACCCTGACAGCTCTGGCCCTGACCCAGACAGCCCTGGCCCTGGCCCTGACATCCCTGGCCCTGGCCCTGACAGTCCTGGCCCTGGCAGGCCTGGCCCTGGCCCTGGCGGCCCTGGTCCTGGTTTTGACCCTGGCCCTGGCCATGACCCTTGACCCTAAGCCTTGAACCCCTAACACTAAACCTAACCCCTACCCCTAACCCTAGCCCTAGTCCCCTAGCCCTAGCCCGCTAACCCTGGCCTCCTAGCACCCTAGCCCCCTAGCCCCCCTAACCCTAACCCCCTTGTCTTAGCCCTAGTAATAGCTCCCTAGCACTAGCCCCCTAGCCCCAGCCCTAGCCCACTATCCCTAGCCCTATGCCTAGCCCCAGCCCTAGCCCCCTAACCCCCTAGCCTCAGCCCTAGCCCTAGCCCCCTATCCCCATCCCCCTAGGCCCTAGCCCTAGCCCTAGTCCTAGCCCTAACCCTAATTCTGACCCTACCCTGAACATGACCCTGACCCTAACCCTAACCCTAACCCTGACAGACGTGGCCCTGACACTGACAGCACGGGCCCTGGCCCTGACAGCCCTGGCCCTGGCCCTGGCAGCCCTGGCCCTGTCCCTGACAACCCTGGCCCTGAAAGCCCTGGCCCTGATCCTGACAGCCCTTGCCTTGACTCTGACAGCCCTGGCCCTGGCAGCCCTGGCCGTGGCCCTCATAGCCCTGACGGCCCTGGGCCTGGCAGCCTTTGCGGCCATCTCCCTGGCCCTGGCCCTGGCCCTGGCCCTGGCCCTGGCAGCACTGGCCCTGGCCCTGGACCTTGACCATTGACCCTGATCTTTGACCCTCTAACCCTACCCCTAACCCTAACCCCTAACCCCTAACCCTAACCCTAACCCTGACAGCCCTGACCCTGACCCTGACGGCACTGACCCTGACCCTAACAGCTCTGGCCTTGACCCTGACAGCCCTGGTCCTGGGACTGGCAGCCCTGGCCCTGGCCCTGGCGCCCCTGGTCATAGCCCTGACCCTGACCCTGGCCCTGACCCTTGACCCTAACCCTTGACCCCCTGACCCTAACCCTAACCGGTAACCCTAACCCTAGCCCTAGCCCCCTAGACCTACCCGCTAGATCAACCCCCTTGCCCTAGCCCCCTAGCCCTAGCCCTAGCACCCTTGCCCTAGCCTCTTAGCCCTGTAGCCCCATAGTCCCCCTAGCCCTAGCCCCCTAGACTTAGCCTGAGTCCTAGCCCCCTAGCACTAGCCCCCTAGCCCCAGCCCTAGTCCCCTAGCCCTAGCCATAGCCCCCTAGCCCTAGCTCTAGCCCCCTAGCAGTAGTCCTACTCCTAGCCCCAGCGCTAGGCCCCTATCACCTAGCCCTAGCCAACTAGCCCTAGACCACTACCCCCTAGCCCCAGCCCTAGCCTCCTAGTCCCCTAGCCCTAGCCCTAGCCCCCTAGCACCCTAGCTCCAGCCCTAGCCTCCAGCCCCAGCACCAGTCCCTGCCCTAGCCCTAGCCCTAGCCCTAACCCTAACCCTAATCCTGACCCTGACCCTAACAATAACCCTAACAATAACCCTAACCCCGTAAACCTAACCCTAACCCTAACCCCGTATCCCTAACGCTAACCCTAACCCCCTAACCCTAAGCCTAACCCTAACCCCCTAATCCTAACCCTAACACTGACCCTGACTCTGACTCTGACCCTGACCCTAACCCTAATCCTAACCCTAACCCTAACCCTAAACCCTAAACCCTAAACCCTAAACCCTAACACTAACCCTAACCCTAACCCCTAACCCTAACCTAACCCTAAGCCCTAACCCCTAACCCTAACCCTAACCCTAACCCCTAACCCTATCATTAATTCAAATTTAGAATTGGCTCAGGAGTTTCATAAAAGTTTTCATGTTACAGCTGAGACATTGTGTCATCGATTTGACATAACTAGAAAAGAAGCTAGAGATATTGTTACCCAATATCAAAACTGTTGTCAGTACTTACCTATGCCTCATGTTGGGATTAATCCCAGAGGAATCTGTCCACTATAAGTGTGGCAGATGGATGTTACTCACATTTCATTTTTTGGTAAACTTCAATATTTGCATGTTTCTGTTGATACTTGCTCTGGAGTTGTGTTTGCTTCTCCCCTGACTGGAGAAAAGGCAGCCCATGTTATTCAACATTGCCTAGAGGCATGGAGTGCCTGGGGAAAGCCCAAAATTCTAAAAACTGAAAATGGGCCGGCCTATACTTCTCAAAAATTTGGACAGTTTTGTCATCCAATAATAGTGACCCCCTAGCCCTAGCCCCCTAGACCTAGACCTAGCCCCCTAGTCCCCTAGTCCCCTAGCCCTAGCCCTAGCCCCATAGCCATAGCCTCCTAGCCCCCTAGCCCCCTAGCCCCCCTAGCCCTAGCCCCCTAGTCCTAGCCCTAGTCCAAGCACCCTAACACTAGCCCCCTAGCTTCAGCCCTAGCCCCCTAGCCCTAGCCCTACCCTAGCCCACTAGCCCTAGTCCTAGCCCTAGCCACAGCCCTAGCCGCTAAGCCCCCTAGCCTCAGCCCTAGCCCTAGCCCCTTGCCATATACCCCTAGCCCCAGCCCTAGCCCCCTAGCCCTAGCACCCAGTCCCTTAGACCCCTAGCCCTAGCCCCCTAGTCCTAGCCTTAGCCCCTTAGCCCTAGTCCTAGTCCTAGTCCCAGCCCTAGCCCCCTAGCCCCTAGCCCTAGCCCCCTAGCCCTAGCCACCTAGCCCCCTAGCCCCAGCCCTAGCCTCCTAGCCCCCTAACCTAGCCCTAACCATCTAGCCCCCAAGCTCCAGTCTTAGCTTCCAGCAACAGCCCCAGCCCCAGCCCTAGCCCTAGGCCTAGCACTAACCCTAACCCTGACCCTGACCCTGACACTGACCCTAACCCTAACCCTAACCTTAACCCCCTAACCCTAACCCTAAAACAAACCCCCTAACCCTGACCCTAACCCTAACCCCTAACCCTAACCCTAAACCTAACCCTAACACCCTAACCCTAACCCTAACCCTGACTTTAACCCCAACCCTAACCCTAACCCCTAACTCTAACCCTAACCCCATAACCCTAACCCTGACCCTGACCCTGACACTGACCCTGCACCTGACCATGACACCTAACACTAACCTTAACACCCTAACCCTAACACTAACCCCTAACCCTAACCCTAACCTTATCCCTAACCCTAACACTAACCCTAACCCCTAACACTAACCATAAACCTAACCCTAACCCCAACCCCAACCACAACCCCAACCCTATCCCCAACCCTAACCTAACCCTAAACCCAACCCTCTAACCCTAACCCTAACCCTCTAACCCTAACCCTAACACTAACCGAACCCTAACCCTAAACCCTAACCCTAACCCCAACCCCAACGCAATCCCTAACCCTAACCCTAACCCCTCCCTCTAACACTAACCCTCACACTGACAGCCCTGACCCTGACTCTGACAGCACTGACCCTGACCCTGACAGCCCTGGCCCTGACCCTGACAGATCTGGCCCTGACCCTGACAGCCCTGGCCCTGGCCCTGTCAGCCCTGTCCCTGGCCATGGCAACCCTGGTCCAGGCCCAGGCAGCCATGGCCCTGGCCCTGACAGCCCTGGCCCTGACCCTGACAGCCATGGCCCTGGCAGCCGTGTCCCTGGCCCTGGCGGCCCTGGTCCTGGTTTTGACCCTGGCCCTGGCCCTGACCCTTGACACTAACCCTTGACCCCCTAACCCTAAACCTAACCCCTAACCCTAACCCTACCCCTAGGCCCCTAGCCCTAGCCCGCTAGCCCTAGCCCCCTAGCCCCCTAGCCCCCTACCCCCCTATTCCTAGCTCCCTAGTCCTAGCCCAAGTAATAGCCCCCTAGCACTAGCCCCCTAGCCCCAGCCCTAGCCCCCTAGCCCTAGCCCTAGCCCCATCCCTAGCCCCCTAACGCCTAGCCTCATCCCTAGCCCTAGCCCCCTAGCCCCATCTCCCTAGCCTCAGCCCTTGCCCCCTAGCCCTAGCCCTAGTCCCCTAGTCCCCTAGTCCCCTAGCCCCCTAGCCCTAGCCCCATAGCCCTAGCCCTAGCCCTAGCCTCCTAGCCCCCTAGCCACCTAGCCTTAGACCCCTACCCCCTAGCCCCAGCCCTAGCCTCCTAGCCCCCTAGCCCGAGCCCTAGCCCCCTAGCCCCCTAGCTCCAGCCCTAGCCTCCAGCCCCAGCACCAGTCCCAGCCCTAGCCCTAGCCCTAGCCCTAACCCTAACCCTAACCCTGACCCTGACCCTGACCCTGACCCTAACAATAACCCTAACAATAACCTAACCCTCAAATCTAACCCTAACCCTAACCCCAGATCCTAACCCTAACCCTAACCCGATAACCCTAACCTAAACCCGAACCTAAAACCTAACACTGACACTGACTCTGACCCTGACCCCTAACCCTAACCTAACCCTAACCCTAAAACCTAAACCCTAAACGCTAACCCTAACCCTAACCCTAACCCCTAACCCTAACCCTAAACCCAGAACCCTAACCCTAACACTGACACTGACTCTGACCCTGACACCTAACCCTAACCCTAACCCTAACCCTATCCCTAAACCCTAAACCCTAAACCCTAACCCTAACCCTAACCCTAACCCTAACCCTAACCCCCTAACCCTAACCCTAAGCCCTAACCCCTAACCCTAACCCTAACCCTAACCCCTAACCCTAACATTAATTCAAATTTAGAATTGGCTAAGGAGTTTCATAAAAGTTTTCATGTTACAGCTGAGACATTGCGTCATCGATTTGACATAACTAGAAAAGAAGCTAGAGATATTGTTACCCAATATCAAAATTGTTATCAGTTCTTACCTATGCCTCCTGTTGGGATTGATCCCAGAGGAATCCGTCCACTACAAGTGTGGCAGATGGATGTTACTCACATTTCATTTTTTGGTAAACTTCAATATTTGCATGTTTCTGTTGATACTTGCTCTGGAGTTGTGTTTGCTTCTCCCCTGACTGGAGAAAAGGCAGCCCATGTTATTCAACATTGCCTAGAGGCATGGAGTGCCTGGGGCAAGCCCAAAATTCTAAAAACTGACAATGGGCCAGCCTATACTTCTCAAAAATTTGGACAGTTTTGTCATCTAATAATAGTGACCCCCTAGCCCTAGCCCCCTAGACCTAGCCCTAGCCCCCTATTGCCCTAGCCCCCTAGCCCTAGCCCTAGCCCCATAGCCCTAGCCTCGTAGCCCCCTAGCCCGCTAGCCCCCCTAGCCCTAGCCCCCTAGTCCTAGCCCTAGTCCAAGCCCCCTAGCAATAGCCCCCTAGCTTCAGCCCTAGCCCCCCAGCCCTAGCCCTAGCCCTAGCCCCAGCCCTAGCCCCTAAGCCCCTTAGCCTCAGCCCTAGTCCTAGCCCCTTGCCCTATCCCCCTAGCCCCAGCCCTAGCCCCCTAGCCCTAGCACCCAGTCCCCTAGCCCCCCAGCCCCTAGCCCCTAGTCCTGGCCCCAGCCCCTAGCCCTGGTACTGGCCCCAGCCCTAGCCTCCTGGCCCCCTACCTAGCCCTAGCCATCTAGCCCCCCCAAGCTCCAGCCTTAGCCTCCAGCTCCAGCCCCAGCCCCAGCCCTGGCCTGGGCCTGGCCCTAACCCTAACCTCACCCTGACCCTGACCCTGACCCTAACCCTAACATTAACCCTAACCCCTAACCCTAACCCTAAAACGAACCCCCTTAACCCTAACCCTAACCCTAACCCCCTAACCCTAACCCTAAACCTAACCCTAACCCCTAACCCTAACGCTAACCCTGACTTTGACCCTAACCCTAACCCTAACCCCAAATTTAACCCTAACCCCCTAACCCTAACCCTAACCCTGACCCTGACCCTGACCCTAACCCTGACCCTGACACCTAACACTAACCCTAACACCCCTAACCCTAACCCTAACCCCTAACACTAACCCTAAACCTGACTTTAACCCCTAACCCTAACCCTAACCCTAAAACCTAACCCTAATACTAACAGCCCCTAACCCTAACCCTGAACCTGAACCTGACCCTGTCCCTGACCCTGACCCTGACCACTAACCTTAACCCTAACCCTAACACTAACCCTAAAACCTAAACCATAAACCCTAAACCTTAACCCTAACCCTAATCCTAACCCTAATCCCTAACCTTAACCCCTAACCCTAACCCTAACACCAACCCCAACCGCAACCCCAACCCCAACCCTAACGCTAACCCTAATCCTTACCTTAACCCTCTAACCCTAACTCTAATCCACTAACCCTAACCCTAACCATAACCCTAACCCTAACCCCTAACCCTAACCCTAAACCTAACCCTAACCCCTAACCCTAACCCTAACCCTGAATTTAACCTAACCCTAACCCCAACCACTAACCCTAAACCTAACCCCTCAAGCCTAACCATGTCCCTGACCCTGACCCTGACCACTAACCCTAACCCAAACCCTAACCCTAACCCTAATCCTAACCCTAACCCCTAAGCCTAACCCTAACCCCATCCCTAACGCCAACCCTAACCCTAACCTAACCCTAACCCTAACCCACTAACCCTAACTCTAACCCTCTAACCGTAACCCTAAACCTAACCTTAACTCTAACACTAACCCTATACCTAACCCCTGACCCCTAACCCCAACCCCAACCCTAACACTAACCCTAACCCTAACCTCTAACCCTAAACCTAAACCTACCCCTAACCCTAACCCTAACGCTAACCTTAAACCCTAACCCCTAAGCCTAACCCTAACCCTAACTCTAACACTAACCGATCCCTAACCCCTGACCCCCTAACCCTAACCCCAACCCTAACACTAACCCTAACCTAAACCTACCCCTAACCCTAACCCTAACGCTAACCCTAACCCTAACCCCTAACCCTGACCCTAACCCTAACCATAACCACCCTAACCCTAACCCTGTCCCTAACCCTAACCATAATCCTCCCTAACCCTAACCCTGACCCTGACCCTGACCCAGACCACTAACCCTAACCCTAACCCTAACCATAAACCCTAAACCCTAAATCCAAAACCATAAACCCTAACCTGAACCCTAACCCTAAACCTCTAACCCTAACCCTAACCCTCTAAACCTAACCCTAACCCTAACCCTAACCCTAAACCTAACCCTAACCCTAACCCTAACCCTAACCCTAACCCTAACATTAATTAAAATTTAGAATTGGCTAAGGAGTTTCATAAAAGTTTTCATGTTACAGCTGAGACATTGCGTCATCGATTTGACATAACTAGAAAAGACGCTACAGATATTGTTACCAAATGTCAAAATTGTTGTCAGTTCTTACCTATGCCTCATGTTGATATTAATCCCAGAGGAATCCATCCACTACAAGTGTGGCAGATGGATGTTACTCACATTTCTTTTTTTGGTAAACTTCAATATTTGCATGTTTCTGTTGATACTTGCTCTGGAGTTGTGTTTGCTTCTCCCCTGACTGGAGAAAAGGTAGCCCATGTTATTCAACATTGCCTAGAGGCATGGAGTGCCTGGGGAAAGCCCAAAATTCTAAAAACTGCCAATGGGCCGGCCTATACTTCTCAAAAATTTGGACAGTTTTGTCATCCAATAAAAGTGACCCATCTAACGGGTCTCCCATATAACCCTCAAAGTCAGGGTATTATTAAACATGCTCACTGCACCCTAAAATCCTACTTAATAAAACAAAAGGGAGAGTCCAGGAGGCTCTGCCCTCAGTGCCACGAGTGACCGTTTCCTTGGCACTCTTCACACTCAATTTTTTGAATTTGGACAGTCAAGGCCATTCGGCGGATGATCGCCACTGCATAGGGCCTACTAGGCCCAAGGAAATGATCAAATGGAAGGATGTCTTAACTGGTCAATGGAAAGGCCTGGATCCTATCTTAATAAGATCCAGGGGAGCTGTCCTGTGTTTTCCCACAGGAAGAAAACAATCCATTTTGGGTACCGGAGTGCCTCACGCGAAAGCTGGTTCCAGCTGAAGATGATCTTTCAACAGATACACCTGCTACCACTTGAAGAGTCAAGGGCGGCGAGGATGACCACTAATTCTACTCGAGTGCATTCATCGCCCACAGATGGCTTATTACCCTGGGTTTCTTCTGCCTTTTCTTACTTTAAGATTGGGTGGGGGTTGGAATGTTTGGTGCAGCACGATGTTGGGGCTTAGTGTTTTTACTCTGGTTGTTCTGCAAACTCAATACCCAACATAAACGTGACTAGGTCACGATCATGCAAGAAAAACACTTGTGGCCTTGAAACAAGTATCATCTCCCAAAATTTGGTTACCCATGTTAAAAAATTAAAACAGACTGTGAGACTCAATCAATGCACCTCAGGGGTTTTACCCATTGCCCTGAGTCGATGAGTGATCCAAGTCAATGTTGCCTTTGCCTATGCGGCTATGGTACCTAGATAGGAGGATGACAGCCCTTGCACTCCCTGGAATTTTATTCCATTGCACGGGAATGGGTTTCACCTCCTTTTTTAATCTTCTCCCTTAGCTACTGCACCCAGAGGACTTGTCTCCATTGCACCTGCTGTGGTAAGGAAGTAATCTAAAGCTCTTAATCGCTTACTCCCCAAAGAAGGAGCTCACTTGATCGAGCTTAGGGCTCTCTTGTGCCACGCTTATAGGCTTTAAGGCAGTTTTCATTTATTAAAACAAAAGGGGGATGTGGAGAGCTGAGACTCAGACGCCACCATGTGGCGCTGACATTTTGCTCTCAAAACTGTAAAGAAAAAACCTCCAGTACGCATGCGCGGGTTGCGCAAATTGCATAAGCATGCTAAGCACGCTGGGCCCGAGTCATCAGGCAGGATAAAGTGTGAGCAGTCAATCAGGGTATTGACACGTCACTTAGGTGCGACCAGGGCTTATATAAACAGCGCCACTTCTAGGCCATGGCGCTCTCCTCCCTCTCCTCATCCCCCTCTCCCCGCCCGGGGCTTGCCCGCCCTGGCCGCGGCCCATGGGAAGCCTCGGTGTCCTTCTGCCAATGCGAGCGCCGCCCGAGGGTGCGAGGTGGCCAGGCCTGCTCTCCTCTCCTCCTTTCATTGATTGACTGTAATAAAGGCTTGTTGCGGAAGGACTCTTGTGCCTGCGTGCGTTTCTGCTGGCGTGACAATCACGCAGCTTCCAACACCCTGACAGACCTGGTCCTGACCCTGACAGCCCTGGCCCTGACAACCCTGGTACTGGCCCTGGCCCTGACAGCCCTGGCCCTGGCCCTGACAGCTCTGGCCCTGATTCTGACAGACCTGGCCCTGACTCTGACAGCCCTTGCCCTGGCAGTCCTGGCCCTGGCCCTGATAGCCCTGACGGCCCTGGCCCTGGCAGCCCTTGTGGCCCTCTCCCTGGCCCTGGCCCTGGCCCTGGCAGCCCTGGCCCGGGCCCTGGCCCTTGTCCCTTGACCCTAACCTTTGACCCCCTAACCCTAACAGCTAAACTTAACCCCTAACCCCTAACCCTAACCCTAACCCTGACAGCCCTGACCCTGACCCTGACATCACTGACCCGACCCTGACAGCCCTGGCCCTGACGCTGACAGCCCTGGCCCTGGCTGCCCTGGCCGTGGCCCTGATAGCCCTGACGGCCCTGGCCCTGGCAGCCCTTGCGGCCCTCTCCCTAGCCCTGGCCCTCGTCCTGGCAGCGCTGGCCCTGGCCCTGGCACTTGACCCTTGAACCTAAACTTTGACCCCCAATCCCTAATCCCTAACCCTAACCCTAACCCTGACAGCCCTGACCCTGACCCTGACAGCACTGACCCTGACCCTGACAGCCCTGGCCCTGACCCTGACAGCCCTGGCCCTGGCCCTGATAGGCCTGGCCCTGCCCTGGCAGACCTGTTCCTGACCCTGGCAGCCCTGGCCCTGGCCCTGGCGGCCTTGGTCCTGGCCCTGACTCTGACCCTGGCCCAGACCCTTGACCCTAACCCATGACCCCCTAACCCTAACCCTAACCCCTAACCTTAACCCTAGCCGTAGCCCCCTAGACCTTGGCCAACCCCCTCGCTGTAGCCTCCTAGGCAATAGCCCCCTAGCCCCCCAAGCCCTAGCTCCCTAGTACTAGCCCTAGTCCTAGCCACATAGCAATAGCCCCCTAGCCTCAGCCCTAGACCCTAGTCCTAGCCCTAGCCCCCTAGACTGAACCCTAGCCCCAGCCCTAGCCCACTAGCTCCCTAGCCTCAGCCCTAGCCCTAGCCCCCTAGCGCTAGACCCCTAGCTCCAGCCCTAGCCCCCTAGCCCTAGCCCTAGCCCCTAGTCCCCTAGCCCAAACCCAAGCCCCCGCCCTAGAACCCTAGCCCTACCCCTAGCCCCGCCTGGCGTCCCCAGCCCCCCTAGCCCTACCCCTAGCCCCCCTAACCCCCTAGCTCCAGCGCTAGCCTCCAGCCCCAGCCCCAGCCCCAGCCCCAGCCATAGCCCTAGGCCTAACCCTAACCCTGACCCTGAACCTGACCCTGACCCTTACACTAACACTAACTCTAACCCCCTAACTCTAACCCTAACCCTAACCCCCTACCCTAACCCTAACCCTAACCCTAAACCCTAACTTTAACCCTAACCCTAACCTCCTAACCTTAACCCTAACCCGAACCCTAACCCTAACCCCTAACCCTAACCCCAACCAGAATTCATGACTTTAACTCCTAACCCTAACCCTAACCCTAACCCAACACCCTAACCCTAACCCCCCTAACCCTAACCCTAACCCCTAACCCTGACCCCGATCCTGACCCGGACCCTGACCCCTAACCCTAACCCTAACAATAACCCTAACACTAACCATAACTCTAACCATCTATCCCTAACCCAAACCCTAACCCTAAGCCTAACCCTACCCTAACCCTAACCCTAACGCTAACTTATTCCTAACAGGAAAAATTTTCCAACGAAGGAACATAAACGCAAAGCACTACTTTGTAAACTAAATCACATGTGTGTCACTCGCTCAATTAGGAATACAGGAAAACTGAAAAGTGATATATCACACTGTACAGCACAAGAACGAATTTCAAACAGAAGAACAGAAACGCAAAGCAATATTTTTAAACTAGATCACATGTTTGTGGCTTGCTCAATTAGGACTACAGGAAAACTGAAAAGTGATATATCGAACTTTACAGCAAAGAAACAATTTTTCATAGAAAGAACAGAAACGCAAAGCACAACTTTGTAAACTAATTCACATATGTGTCGCTTGTTCAATTATTTTAACATGAAAACTGAAAAGTGATATAACCCTAACCCTAACCCTAACCCTAACCACGTCACCCTAACCCTAACACTAATCCTAACCCTAACTCGTAACCCTAACCCTACCCGTAACCCTACCCTAACCCTAACCTTAACCCTTCCCATAACCCTAGCTTGTTCCTAAAAGGAACAAGTATCCAACTAAAGAATATAAATGCAAAGCACTAGTTTGTAAACTAAATCACATGTGTGTCACTCGCTCAATTAGGAGTACAGGAAAGCTGAAAAGTGATATGTCAAACTTTACAGAAAAGAAACAAGATTTCATCCAAAGAACAGAAACCCAAAGTACAACTTTGAAACTAATGCACATACCTGTCGCCTGTTCATTATTATAATAGGAAAACTGAAAAGTGATATAACCCTAACCCTAACCCTATTCCTAACCCTAACCCTAACCCAAGCTGAAATGTGATATATCGCACTGTACAACACAGGAACTATTTTCGAACGAAAGAAGAGAAAAGCAAAGGACTACTTTTAAACAGAATCACATGAGTGTTGCTCGCTCACTTAGGAATACAGGAAAACTGAAAAGTGTTATCTTGCACTGTACGGCATGGAAACAAGTTTCCATCGAAAGAACAGAAACACAAAGCACAACTTTGTAACCTAATTCCCATACGTGTCGCCCGTTCAATTAATACAACAGGAAAACTGAAAAGTGATATATCGCACTGTACAGCACAGGAACAAGTTTCGAACAAAAGAACAGAAACACAAAGCACAACTAAATCACATGTGTGTTGCTAGCTCAATTGGGAATACAGGAAAACTGAAAATTGTTATCTCGGGCTGTATGGCACAGAAACAAGTTTCCATTGAAAGAACAGAAACGCAAAGCACAATTTGTAAACTAATTCACATATGTGTCGCCTGTTCAATTATTATAACAGGAAAACTGAAAAGTTATATATCCCTAACCCTAACCCTTACCCCCTAACCCTAACCCTCACCCTCACCCTAACCCTAACCCTTACCCTAACCCTAACCCCTAACCCTAACCCTCCCCCTTTAGAGCACAGAAAGTAGTTCCCAATGAAAGAACAGAAACGCAAAGCACAACTTTGTAAACTAATTCACATATGTGTCGCCTGTTCAATTATTATAACAGGAAAACTGAAAATTTATAAATCCCTAACCCTAACCCTTAACCTAACCCCCTAACCCTAACCCTAACCCTAACCCTAACCCTAACCCCTAACCTAACCCTCCCACTTTAGAGCACAGAAAGTAGTTCCCAATGAAAGTACAGAAATGCAAAGCACAGCAATCGAAACTAAATCACATGTGTGTCGCCCGTTCAATTAGGAATACATGAAAACTGAAAAGTGATATCTCGCACTGTACCTCAAAGAAATAAGTTTCCAACGAAAGAACAGAAATGTAAAGCACAACTTTGTAAACTAATTGACATGTGTGTCGCCTGTACAATTGGGAATACGGGAAAACTGAAAAGTGATATCTCCCACTTTAGAGCAAAGAAAGAAGTTTCCAATGAAAGAACAGAAAGGCAAAGCACCACTTTGGAAACTAAATCACATGTGTGTCGCCCATTGACTTAGGAATACAGGAAAACTGAAAAGTGATAACTCCCATTGTAGTGCACAGAAAGGAGTTTCCAACAAAAGAACACAAATGTAAAGCACAATTTTGCAAACTAGGTAACATGTGTGTCGGCCGTTCAATTAGGAATACAGGAAAACTGAAAAATGATATCTCGCACTGTACCTCAGAGAAACAAGTTTCCAATGAAAGAACAGAAATGTAAAGCACAACTTTGTAAACTAATTAACATGTGTGTCGCCTCTACAATTAGGAATACGGGAAAACTGAAAAGTTATATCTCACACTGTACCTCACAGAAACAAGTTTCCAAGGAAAGAACAGAAATGTAAAGCACAACTTTGTATGCTCAGTAACATGTGTATAGCCCTCTCAATTAGGAATACAGGAAAACTGAAATGTGATATCTCCACAGTAGTGCACAGAAACAAGTTTCCAACAAAAGAAGAGAAAGGCAAAGCAAAAATTTGTAAACTAAATCACATTTGTGTCGCCCGTTCCATTAGGAATACAGAAAAACTGAAACGTGAGATCTCCCACTTGAGAGCACAGAAAGAAATTTCCAAGAAAAGTACAGAAATGTAAAGAACAACTTTGTAAACTAAGTAACATGTGTGTCACCTGCACTATTAGGAATACAGGAAAACTAAAAAGTGATATCTCCCACTTTAGAGCAGAGAAAGAATTTTCCAATAAAAAACAGAAATGCAAAGCACAACTTTGGAAACTAAATCACATGTGTGTCACCCGTTCAATTAGGAATACAGGAAAACTGAAAAGTGATATCTCCCATTGTACCTCACACTAACAAGTTTCCAACGAAAGAACAGAAATGTAAAGCACAACTTTGTAAACTATGTAACCTGTGTGTCCCCTGCACAGTTAGGAATACAAGAAAACTGAAATGTGATATCTTCCACTTTAGAGCACAGAAAGAAGTTTGCAAAGAATGAACAGACAAGCAAAGCACAACATTGGAAACTAAATCACATGTGTGTCACCTGTTCAATTAGGAATCCAGGAAAACTGAAAAGTGATATCTCGCATTGTACCTCAGAGAAACAAATTTCCAATGAAAGAAAAGAAATATAAAGCACAACTTTGCAAACTGCTTAACATGTGTGTTGCCCATTCAAATAGGAATACAGGAAAACTGAAAAGTGATATCTTGCACTGTACCTCACAGAAAAAAGTTTCCAATGAAAGAACAGAAATGTAAAGCACAACTTTGTAAACTAATTAACATGTGTGTCACCTGCACAATTAGGAATACAGGAAAACTGAAAAGTGATATCTTCCACTTTGGAGTACAGGAAGAAGTTTCCAATGTAAGAACAGAAAGGTAAAGCACAACTTTGGAAACAAAATCACATGTGTGTTTCCCGTTCCATTAGGAATACATGAAAACTGAAAAGTGATATATCGCACCATACAGCACAGGAACATGTTTCCAACGAAAGAACAGAAAAGCAAAGTACTACTTTTAATAATCACATGTGTGTGGCTCGCTCAATTAGGAATACATGAAAACTGAAAAGTGTTATCTCGTAGAGTACGGCACAGAAACAATTTCCATTGAAAGTACAGAAACGCAAAGCACAACTTTGTAAACTAATTCACATACGTGTCGCCTGTTCAATTATTATAACAGGAAAACTGAAAACTGATATAACCCTAAACCTAACCCTGTAACCCTAACCCTGTAACCCTAACCCTAACCCTAACACTAACCCCTAAACCTAACCCTAACCCTAACCCTAACCCTAACCATGTAACCCTAAACCTAACCCTAAAACTAACCCTAAACCCTAACTCTAACCCTAACCCTAACCCTAACCCTAAACCTAAGCCTAACCCTAACCCTAACTTGTTCCTAAAAGGAACAAGTATCCAACCAAAGAACAGAAAAGCAAAGCACTACTTTTAAATGGAATCACATGTGTGTTGCATGCTCAATTATGAATACAGGAAAACTGAAAATGTTATCAGGCACTGTACGGCACAGAAACAAGTTTCCATCGAAAGAACAGAAATGCAAAACACAACTTTGTAAACTAATTCACATAAGTGTTTCCCATTCAATTATGATAAAAGGAAAACTAAATAGTGATATATCACACTGTACAGCACAGAAAAAAGTTTCCTACAGAAGAACAGAAACACAAAGCACTTCTTTGTAAACGAAATCACATGTGTGTCGCTAGCTCAATTAGGAATACAGGAAATCTGAAAAGTGATATATTGAAATGTACGGCAAAGAAACAAGTTTTCATCGAAAGAACAGAAACACAAAGCACAACTTTGCAAACTAATTCACATACGTGTTTATCACTGTTCAATTATTATAACAGGAAAACTGAAAATTGATATAACCCTAACCCTAACCCTCTCCCTAACCCTAACTTTTTCCTAACAGGAACAAGTTTCCAACGAAAGAACATAAATGCAAAGCACTATTTGTAAACTAAATCACATGTGTGCCACTCTCTCAATTCGGGATACAGGAAAACTTAAAAGTGATATAATGCACTGTACACCACAGGAACAAGTTTCGAACAAAAGAACTGAAAAGCAAAGCACTACATTTAAACGGAATCACATGTGTGTCGCTCGCTCCATTAGGAATACAGGAAAACTGAAAAGTGTTATCTCTCACTGTACGGCACAGAAACAATTTTCCATCGGGAGAACAGAAACGCAAAGCACAACTTTGTAAACTAATTCACACACGTGTCGCCCGTTTAATTATTATAACAGGAAAACTGAAAAGTGATATATCGAACTGTACAGCACAGGAACACGTTTCCTTCGAAAGAACAGAAACTCAAAGCACAACTTTGTCAACTAATTCACATACGTGTCGCCTGTTCAATTATTATAACAGGAAAACTCAAAAGTGATATATCACACTGTACAGCACAGAAACAAGTTTCCAACAGAAGAACAGAAATGCAAAGCACTACTTTGTAAACTAAATCACATGTGTATCGCTCACTCAATTAGGAATACAGGGAAACTGAATAGCGAAAAATCGAAATGGACGGCAAAGAAACAAGTTTACATGGAAAGAACAGAAACGCAAAGCACAACTTTGTAAACTAATTCACATTCGTGTTGCCTGTTCAATTATTTTAACAGGAAAACTGATAAGTGATATAACCCTAATCCTAACCCTAACAATAACAATAACCCTTACCTCTAAGCCTAACCCTAACCCTAACCCTAACACTACCCTAACCCTAACCCTAACCCTTAACCTAACCCTAAACCTAACCCTAACTTGTTCCTAACAGGAAAAAGTTTCCAATGAAATAATATAAACGCAAAGCACTACTTTGTAAACCAAATCACATGTGTGCCACTTGCTAAATTAGGAATACAGGAAAACTGAAAAGTGATATAATGCACTGTACAGCACAGGAACAAATTTCCATCGAAAGAACAGAAACGCAAAGCACAACTTTGTAAAATAATTCACATACGTGTCGCCCGTTCATTTATTATAACAGGAAAACTGAAAAGTGATATATCACACTGTACAGCACAGAAACAAGTGTCCAACAGAAGAACAGAAACACAAAGCACTGTTTTGTGAACTAAATCACATGTGTGTCGCTCGCTCAAATAGTAATACAGGAAAACTAAAAAGCGATATATCGAAATGTACGGCAATGAAACAAGTTTTCATCGAAAGAACAGAAACGCAAAGCACAACTTTGTAAAATAATTCACATATGGGTCCTCCGTTCCATTATTATAACAGGAAAACTGAAAAGTGATATATCACACTGTACAAAACAGAAACAAGTTTCCAACAGAAGAACAGAAACGCAAAGCACTACTTTCTAAACAAAATCACATGTGTGTCGCTCACTCAATTAGGAATACAGGGAAAATGAAAAGCGATATATGGAAATTATGGCAAAAAAACAAGTTTTCATCAAAAGAACAGAAACGCAAAGCACAACTTTGTAAACTAATTCACATACATGTCGCTCGTTCAATTATCATAACAGGAAAACTGAAAAGTGATATATCGAACTCTACAGGACAAGAACAAGTTTCCAACAGAAGATCAGAAACGCAAAGCACTACTTTGTAAAGTAAATCACATGTGTGTTGCTCACTCAATTAGGAATACAGGGAAACTGAAAAGCGAAAAATCGAAATGTAAGGCAAAGAAACAAGTTTTCATCGAAAGAACAGAAGCGCAAAGCAAAACTTTGTAAACTAATTCACATTCGTTTCGCCTGTTCAATTATTATCACAGGAAAACTGAGAAGTGTTATAACCCTAACCCTAACCCTAAGCCCCTAACCCTAACCCTAACCCTAAGCCCCTAACCCTAACCCTAACCCACACCCTAACCCTAACCCTAACCCTAATCCTAACCCTAACTTGTTCCTAAGAAAGAACAGAAATGCAAAGCAATACTTTGTAAACTAAATCACATGTGTGTGTCGCCTTTCACTCAATTAGGAATACCGGGAAACTGAAAAGTGATAAATTGAAATGTATGGCATAGAAAAACGATTTTTAATTGAAAGAACAGAAACGCAAAAAAGCACAACTTTGTAAACTAATTCACATTCGTGTCGCTTGTTCAATTATTATAACAGGAAAACTGAAAAGTGATATAACCCTAACCCTAACCCTAAGCCCCTAACCCTAACCCTAACCCTAACCCTAACCCTAACCCTACCTAACTCTAACCATCCCCTAACCCTAACCCTAACCCTAACCCTAACCCTAATCCTAACCCTAACTTGTTCCTAACAGGAACAAGTTTCCAACGAAAGAACAGAAACGCAAAGCACTACTTTGTAAACTAAATCACATGTGTGCCACTCACTCAATTAGGAATATAGAAAACTGAAAAGAGATATAACGCATGTGAGTAACCAGCTAGTAAATTTACTAGCATTACAGCATTGGGCAAGAAAAGTAAGCCTCGCTGGGTGCCTGTGCCCGTTGATGCCCTCACGCTATGTATATCTTCAGACAGAAAAGGGATTTTGGAATTACAGCTGCCATTGTTACTGCCATCTCATTGGCAGCTGTTGGAGCTACCACCACGGCATTAGCCATGAGTCATACTGGGCAGACTGCTCAGACCCTGAATAACCTTTTAGCCAATGTAGCTCATGCCTTAGATGTACAAAAAGGAATTAATGCTCAACTAAAAGGAGGTTTGATGGCATTTAATGAGAGGTTTGACCTCGTGCAGGAGCAAATTGATACCCTATGGCAAATCGCTCAATTTGGCTGTCAATGAAAGTATGCTGGACTTTGTGTCACTAACATAAAACATGAGAATTTTCCCTGTGCTGCAAATCTGTCTAAACAATTGTCAAGCTATATTTTTGGTAAGTGGACTGGAGAATTCGATACTACGATGGAGCAGCTGAGAGTGGCCATTGTCACAGTAAATTCTACCAGAGTGGACACAGGACTAGCTACAGGATTATCATCATGTATTGCTGCAGCCATGAATCATCTGAAGGAATGGGCGGGCATGGGAGCATTAGCAGGCCTTCTGGTATTGGTCTCCTTGGTTTGCCCGTGGTATATATGCAAGATTAGAGTCTCACAACAGTGTGATGCAGCCATGATCATTCAGGCCTTTACAGCCATTAAAGCAGGACATTCTCCCCAAGCATGGTTGGATACCATAAAAAGCTAAAATGTTACGCTCAGGATGGGAGGCAAAGCACTGCACTCAGGGTCAGCAGCCTTGGACCCAGAGAAGAGCATGTCTGATTGCATGCGGGTTGATGCCCCAGGTCCCGCCTCTGAGAAAAAGGTATCGGACGGGTCTGATGCTCTTTGGGTGGATGACACCTAAATGAACATCAGTACAAAGTCCCAATTTATTTCTAATATCAGAGATCAGACCTCTACTCTTGCCTGATGCGTCCAAAACAAAAAGGGGGAACTGTAGAGAGCTGCGTAATGCCATGCCTGAAAGATGGAGCTGGTTTCCGCCTTCCACCTTCCGCATGGTGAGTGCTCTCTGTCACAAACAACTCCACATTTGGCTAAGGCTGAGGATCTGGCTTGCTTCCATGTATATGGACCTATCTGCATTGCCCACGTGGCATGCTGGGGTTGGCTACCCACAGGCTATTTAAAGTGGGCTGGCTTTCCCCAGGGTCAGATGATTGTTCAAGGTTCCTGAATAAACTGCATTGAAAAAAAAAGTAAAAGATAAAAAAAAAATTCAGAAACACATCAAAAACATAAACCATCATGATCAACTAGGCTTCATCTGAGAAATTTAGGGATAATTCAATGTATATAATTCAATAAATATAAACCATCATATAACAGACTAAAATACAAAACCCACATTGTAATCTAAAATTGTCTATGTAGCATATTATGATCTTCTAATAAGTTGCAGAAGATTTTAAAAATATTTTACTTGGTAAGGTTAAAATATTGACATTATTCACTGTCAAATTTTAATAAATGTGAGTTAAGTGAATGAATAGTAACACAACCAATCAGAAGCATAGCTTTCCATTTTTAGATGTTGATATCAAACACATAGATAATACTACTATGCTCTGACCCTCTTACAATGAGCCATGGATACTCCAATACTGTAATTTCATATTTGGAGTTGTTACACAGGATGGTAAAGTTATATCCAACTTAGTTTCAGAACTTAAAATTTGAGTACTTTAGATCACTGCCCAGTATACTCATAATTACATGGCATTGTGAGAAGATATATATATATATATGTACAAGTGTATATATATATATATATATATATATATATATATATATATATATATATATATATATATCATGCAAACATGTGTATCTATATTTCAGTAAATATATATGAAGTAAAATAATATTATTAGTGGAATATGAAAATATGTATTTCACCTACTCAGATTTTCATGATGATCTGCATGTATTAATAAATATTAACATGACAGAGTTAGGCTTTGAGAAAATTGTAGTGACAGCATGTAAAATAGGTATGATAATGAGATAAGAATGCTAGAGGCAGGCTTCGGGAAAATTGTTTTCAATCTGACTTGTAAATTGGATTCATTTAAGGGATAAATTAGAGAATGAAAAGTTAAAATGAGAACACATCTCAAAAGTATTGAATGGTTGTAGCCAGTGACTGCATGAGGTAGATTAATTTTTAAAAATATGAAACATTAAAAAATATGAGTTATTTCCCTCAGAATGATCTTTTCTAGATCCCACCATTTGCCTGCAAATTTCATGATTTCCTCCTTTTTGATTGCTGAATAGTATTCCATTGTATAAAAATACCACAATTTCTGTACCCATTCCTCCTTTGATGGACATCTGGATTGTTTCCAGGTTCCGGATAATACAAATAAAGCTGCTATAAACGTCGTTAAAAAAAAAAAAAAAGAAAGAACAGAAACGCAAAGCACAACATTGTAAACTAATTCACATACGTGTGTCCCGTTCACTTATTATAACAGGAAAAACTGTACAGCACAGAAACAAGTTTCTAACAAAAGAACAGAAACGCAAAGCACTACTTTGTAAAGTATATCACATGTGTGACCCTCGCTCAATAAGGAATATAGGAAAACTGATAAGTGATGTATTCAACTGTACTGCAAAAAAACAAGATATCATCGAAAGAACAGAAACACAAAGCACAACTTTTAAACTAATTCACATACGTGTCACCTGTTCAATTATTATGACAGGAAAACTGAAAAGTGATATAACCCTAAACCTAACCATAACCAAAACCCTAACCCCCTAAAACTAACCCTAACCCTAACCCTAACCCTAACCCTAACACTAACCCTAACCCTAACCCTTAACCCTAACCCTAACCTTAACCCTAACCCTAACCCTAATGCTAACTTGTTCCTAAAAAGAACAAATTTCGAACGAAAGAACATAAACGCAAAGCACAACTTTGTAAACTAAGTCACATGTGTGTCACTCGCTTAATTAGGAATACAGGAAAAATGAAAAGTGATATAACGCACTGTACAGCACATGAACAATTTTCTAATGAAAGAACAGAAAAGCAAAGCACTATATTTAAACAGAATCACATGTGTGTCGCTCACTCAATTAGGAATACAGGAAAATTGAAAAGTGTTATCTCGCACTGTACGGCACAGAAACAAGTTTCCATCGAAAGAACAGAAACGCAAAGCACAACTTTGTAAACCAATTCACATACGTGTTGCCCTTTCAATTATTATAATAGGAAAACTGAAAAGTGATATATCACACTGTACAGCACATAAACAAGTCTCCAACAGTAGAACAGAAACGCAAACCACTACTTTGAAAACTAAATCACATGTGTGTCGCTTGCTCCATTAGGAATACAGGAAAACTGAAAAGTGTTATCTTGCACTGTACAGCACAGAAACAAGTTTCCATCGAAAGAACAGAAACGCAAAGCAAAACTTTGTAAACTAATTCACACACGTGTCACCTGTTCAATAATTATAACAGGAAAACTGAAAAGTGATATAAGACTAACCCTAACCCTAACCCTAACACTAACCCTAACCCTAACCCTAACCCCTAACCCTAACCCAAACCCTAACCCTAACTTGTTCCTAACAGGAACAAGTTTCCAATGAAAGAACATAAACTCAAAGCACTACTTTGTAAACTAAGTCACATGTGTCGCTCGGTCAATTAGGAATACAGAAAAACTGAAAAGTGATATATCAAATTGTTCAGCACAGGAACAAGTTTCGAACCGAAGAAAAGAAAAGCAAAGCACAATTTTGTAAACTAAGTCACATGTGTGTCGCTCAAATATATGTATTCAGGAAAACTGAAAAGTGATATATCGCACCATACAGCATAGAAAAAAGTTACAAACGAAAGAACAGAAAAGCAAAGAACTACTTTTAAATGGAATCACATGTGTGTCTCTCGCTCAATTAGGAATACAGGAAAACTGAAAAGTGTCATCTCTCCCTGTATGGCAAAGAAACAAGTTTCCATCGAAAGAACAGAAATGCAAAGCACAACTTTGTAAACTAATTCACATACATGTCGACTGTTCAATTATTATCACAGGAAAACTGAAAAGTGATATAAGACTAACCCTAACCCTAACCCTAACCCCGTAACCCTAACCCTAACCCTAACACTAACCCTAACCCTAACCATAACCCTACCCCCTAACTCCTAACCCTAACCCTGCCCCCTAACCCTAACCCTAACCCTACCCTAACCCTAAACCTAAACCTAACCCTAACCCTAACTTGTTTCCTAACAGGAACAAGTTTCCAACAAAAAAACAGAAACGAAAAGCACAACTTTGTAAACTAATTCACATACGTGTCGCCTGTTTAATTATTATAACAGGAAAACTGAAAAGTGATATAACCCTAATGTTAACCATAACCCTAACCATAACCCTAACACCCTAACCCTAACCCTAACCCTAATCCTAACCCCTAACCCTAACCCTAAACCTAAACCTAAACCTAACCCTAAACCTAACTCTAACCATAATGCTAACTAGTTCCTAACAAGTTTCCACTGAAAGAACATAAATGCAAAGCACTACTTTGTAAACTAAGTCACATGTGTGTCACTCGCTCAATTAGGAATACAGGAAAACTGGAAAGTGATATAACGCACTGTACAGCACAGGAACAATTTTCCATCAAAAGAACAGAAAGGCAAAGCACAAATTTGAAAAGTAATTCACATACATGTCACCTGTTCAATAATTATAACAGGAAAACTGAAAAGTGATATATCACACTGTACAGCAAAGAAACAAGTTTCCAACAGAAGAACAGAATCGCAAAGCACTACTTTGTAAACTAAGTCACATGTGTGCCGCTCGCTCAATTAGGAATACAGGAAAATGGAAAAGTGATATATCGCACTGTACAGCACAGGAACAAGTTTCGAAAGATAGAACAGAAAAGCAAAGCACTACTTTTAAACGGAATCACATGTGTGTTGCTTGCTCAATTAGGAATACAGGAAAACTGAAAAGTGATATATCCAATTGTTCAGCACAGGAACAAGTTTCGAACCGAAGAAAAGAAAATCAAAGCACTATTTTGTAAACTAAAGAACATGTGTGTCGCTCAAATATTAGGAATACAAGAAAAATCAAAAGTGATAAAAGTGATGAAAAGTGTCACTCGCTCAATTAGGAAAATAGGAAAACTAACAATTGATATATCACATTGTACAGCACAGGAATAAGTTTCCAACAAAAGAAAAGAAAAGCAAATCACTACTTTTAAACCGAATCACATGTGTGTCGATGCTCAATTACGAATAGAGGAAAACTGAAAGGTGTTATCTCGGACTGTACGGCACAGAAACAAGTTTTCATCGAAAGAACAGAAACACAAAGCACAACTTTATAAACTAATTCACATACCTGTCGCCCCTTCAATTATTATAACAGAAAAACTGTAAAGTGATATAACCCTAGCCCTAACCCTAACCCTAACCGGTAACCCTAACACTAACCCTAACCCCTAACCAAAACCCTAACACTAACCCTAACCCTAAACCTAACCCCCAACCCTAACCCTAAACATAACCCTACCTTAACCTAACCCTAACCCTAAACCCTAACCCTAACCCTAACCCTACCCATAACCCTACCCCTAACCGTAAACCCTAACCATAACACTAACCCTAACCCTAACTTGTTCCTAACAAGAACAAGGTAGGAAACTTGTTTCTAACAAGAACAAGTTTCCAGGGAAAGAACATAAACACAAAGCACTACTTTGTAAACAAAATCACATGTGTGTCACTCTCTCAATTAGGAATACAGGAAAACTGAAAAGTGATATATCGCACTGTACAGCACAGGAACAAGTTTCCAATGAAAGAACCGAAAAGCAAAGCACTACTTTGTAAACTAATTCACATGTGTGTCGCCTGTTCAATTATTATAACAGGAAAACTGAAAAGTGATATAACGCACTGTACAGCACAGGAACAAGTTTCCAACGAAAGAACAGAAAAGCAAAGCACTACTTTTAAACAGAATAGCATGTGTGTCACTTGCTCAATTAGGAATACAGGATAACTGAAAAGTGTTATCTCGCACTGTATGGCACAGAAAAAACTTTCCATCGAAAGACCAGAAACGAAAAGCACAACTTTGTAAACTATTTCACATACGTGTTGCCCTTTTAATTATTATTACAGGATAACTGAAAAGTGATATATCACACTCTACAGCACAGAAACAAGTTTCCAACAGAAGAACAGAAACACAAAGCACTACTTTGTAAACTAATTCACATACGTGTCGCCTGTTCAATTATTATAACAGGTAAACTGAAAATTGATATAACCCTAACCCTAACCCTAACCCTAACCCTAACCCTAACCCTAACCCTAACCCTAACCCCCTAACCCTAACCCTAAGCCTAACTCTAACCCTACCCTAACCCTAACCCTAACCCTAACTGTAACTCTAACCCTAACCCTAACCCTAACTTGTTCCTAACAAGAACAAGTTTCCAACAAATGAACAGAAAAGCACAGCACAACTTTGTAAACTACAGTACATGTGTGTTGCTCACTCAATTAGGAAAACAGGAAAACTGAAACGTGATATATCACACTGTACAGCACAGGAACAACTTTCAAACAAAAGAACAGAAAAGCAAAGCACTACTTTGTAAACTAAATCACATTTGTGTCACTTGCTCAATTAGGAATACAGGAAAACTGAAAAGTGATATATCGAACTGTACATCAAAGAAACAAGTTTTCATCGAAAGAACAGAAATGCAAAGCACAACTTTTTAAACTAATTCACATACGTGTAGCCTGTTCAATTATTATAACAGGAAAACTGAAAAGTGACATAACTCTAACCCTAACACTACCCTAACCCGAACCATAACCCTAACTATTTGCAACTTGTTCCTAATAGGAACAAGTTTCCAACCCAAGAACATAAACGCAAAGCACTACTTTGTAAACTAAATCACATGTGTGTCGCTTACTCAATTAGGAATACTGGAAAACTGAAGAGTGATATATCGCACTGTACAGCACAGGAACAAGTTTCCAACCAAAGAACAAAAAAGAAAAGCACTACTTTGTAAACTAATTCACATATGTGTCGCCTGTTCAATTATTATAACATGAAAACTTAAAAGTGATATAACCCTAAAACTAACCATAACCTAACACTAACCCTAACCCCCTAACACTAAACCTAACCCTAAACCTCCGCTAACACTAACCCGAACCTTAATCCTAACTTGTTCCTACAAAGCACTACTTTGTAAACTATATCACATGTGTGTCGCTCGCTCAATTAGAAATACAGGAAAACTGAAAAGTGATATATATCGCACTGTACAGCAGAGTAAAAAGTTTCGAACGAAAGAACAGAAAAGCAAAGCACTAATTTCTAAATTAAGTCACATGTGTGTTCTTCGCTCAATTAGGAATACAGGAAAACTGAAAAGTGATATATCGAATTGTATGGCAAAGAAACAAGTTTCAATCGAAAGAACAGAAAAGCAAACCAATACTTTGTAAACGGAATCACATGTGTATCGCTCGCTCAATTAGGAATACAGGAAAACTGAAAAGTGTTTTCTCGCACTGTATGGCACAGAAACAAGTTTCCATCAAAAGAAGAGAAATGCAAAGCACAACTTTGTAAACTAATTCACATACGTGTCGCCAGTTCAAGTATTATAACAGGAAAACTGAAAAGTGATATAACTCTAACCCTAACCCTAACCCTAACCTAAACCCTAACACTACCCTAACCCTAACCCTAACCCTAACCCCTACCCTTAACCCTAACCCTAACCCTAACCTAACCCTAACACTAACACTAACGCTAACTTGTTCATAACAGGAATAAGTTTCCATCCAAAGAACATAAACGCAAAGCACTACATTGTAAACTAAATCACATGTGTGTCACTAGCTCAATTAGGAATACAGGAAAACTGAAAAGTGTTATCTTGCACTATATGGCACAGAAACAAGTTTCCATGGAAAGAACAGAAACGAAAAGCACAACTATGGAAACTAAATCACATGTGTGTCGCCCATTCAATTAGGAATACAGGAAAACTGAGAAGTGATATCTCCCACTGTAGTGCACAGAAACAAGTTTCCAACAAAAGAATAGAAAGGCAAAGCACATCTTTGGAAACTAAATCACATGTGTGTCGCATGTTCAAATAGGAATACAGGAAATCTGAAAAGTGATATCTCGCACTGTACATCACAGAAACAAGTTTTCAACGAAAGAACAGAAATGTAAAGCACAACTTTTTAAACTAAGTAACAAGTGTGAAGCCTGCACAATTAGGAATACAGGAAAACTGAAAAGTGATATAACTCACTGTACAGGAACAAGTTTCAAACAAATGAGCAGAAAAGCAAAGCACTACTTTTAAACGGAATCACATGTGTGTAGCTCGCTCAATTAGGAATACAAGAAAACTGAAAAGTGTTATCTCGCACTGTACAGCACAGGAACAAGTTTCCATTGAAAGAACAGTAACGCAAAGCACAACTTTGTAAACTAATTCACATACGTGTCGCCCTTTCAATTATAACAGGAAAACTGAAAAGTGATATATCGAAATGTACAGCACAGGAACAAGTTTCCATCTAAAGAACAGAAACACAAAGGACAACTTTGTCAACTAATTAGCATACGTGTCGCCCATTCAATTATTATAACAGAAAAACTGAAACGTGATACATCACACTGTACAGCACAGAAACAAGTTTCCAGCAGAAGAACAGAAATGCAAAGCACAACTTTGTATACTAATTCAAATACCTGTCACCGGTTCAATTATTATAACAGGAAAACTGAAAATTGATACATCACACTGTACAGCACAGAAACAAATTTCCATCAAAAGAACAGTAACGCAAAGCACAACTTTGATACTAATTCACATACGTGTCGCCTCTTCAATTATTATAACAAGAAAAGTGAAAAGTGATATAACCCTAACCCTAACGCTAAACTTAACCCTAACCCCCTAACACGACCCCTAACCCTAACCCTAACCCCTAACCCTATCCCTTACCCTACCCTAACCCTAAACCTAACTCTAACATTAACCCTAACCCTAAAACTAAATTGTTCCTAATAGGAACAAGTTTCCAACGAAAGATCATAAACGCAAAGCAATACTTTGTAAACTAACTCACATTTGTGTCTCTTACTCAATTAGGAATACAGGAAAACCTAAAACTGATATATCGAAATGTACAGTACAGGAACAAGTATCGAGCAAAAGATCAGAAACCCAAAGCAGTACTTTGTAAATTAATTCACATGTGTGTGTCGCTTGCTCAATTAGGAATACAGGAAAACCTAAAACTGATATATCGAAATGTACAGCACAGGAACAAGTTTCGAACACAAGAAGAGAAAAGCAAAGCACTACTTTTAAACGGAATCACATGTGTGTCGCTCACTCAATTAGGAATACAGGAAAACTGAAAAGTGTTATCTCGCACTGTACGGCACAGAAACAAGTTTCCATCGAAAGAAGAAAAACGCAAAGTACAACTTTATAAACTAATTCACATATGTGCTGCCCGTTCAATTATTATAACAGGAAAACTGAAAAGTGATAGATCGAACTGTACAGCACAGGAACAAGTTTCCATCGAAAGAATAGAAACGCAAAGAACTACTTTGTATACTAATTCAAATACCTGTCACCCGTTCAATTATTATAACAGGAAAACTGAAAAGTGATATATCACACTATACAGCACAGAAACATGTTTCCATCGAAAGAACAGAAAGGCAAAGCACAACTTTGTAAACTAATTCACATTCGTGTCACCTGTTCAATTATTTTAACAGGAAAACTGAAAAGTGATATAACCCTAACCCTAACCCTAACCTCTAACCCTAACCCTAACCCTAACCCTAACCCTAACGCTACCCTAACCCTAACCATAACCCTAACCCTAACTTGTTCTTAACAGGAACAAGTTTCCAAAGAAAGAACATAAACGCAAAGCACTACTTTGTAAACTAAATCACATGTGTGCCACTCGCACAATTAGGAATTCAGGAAAACTGAAAAGTGATATCTCCCACTGTAGTGCACAGAAACAAGTTTCCAAGAAAAGAACAGAAAGGCAAAGCACAACTTTGGAAACTAAATCACATGTGTGTCGCCCTTTCAATTACGAATACAGGAAAACTGAAAAGTGATATCTTGCACTGTACGTCACAGAAAAAAATTTCAAAGGAAAGAACAGAAATGTAAAGCACAACTTTGTAAACTAATTACCATGTGTGTTGCCTGCACAATTAGGAATACAGGAAAACTGAAAAGTGATATCTCCCACTGTAGTGCACAGAAACAAGTTTCCAACAAAAGAACAGAAAGGCAAAGCACAACTTTGGAAAATTAATCACATGTGTGTCGAATGTTCAATTAGGAATACAGGAAATCTGAAAAGTGATATCTTCTGCTGTACCTCACAGAAACAAGTTTCCAACGAAAGAAAAGAAATGTAAAGCACAACTTTTCAAGCTAAGTAACATGTGTGTCGCCTGCACAATTAAGAATACAGGAAAACTGATATGTGATATCTCCCACTTTAGAGCATAGAAAGTAATTTCCAATGAAAGAACTGAAACGCAAAGCACATCTTTTGAAACTAAATCACATGTGTGTCGCCCGTTCAATTAGGAATACAGGCAAACTGAAAAGTGATATCTTCTCTTTTAGAGCACAGAAAGAAGTTTCCAATGAAAGAACAGAAATGCAAAGCACAAATTTGGAAACTAAATCACATGTGTGTCGCCCATTCAATTAGGAATACAGGAAAACTGAAAAGTGATATCTCCCACTGTAGTGCACAGAAACAAGTTTCCAACAAAAGAACATAAAGGCAAAACACAACTTTGTTAACTACATAACATTTGTGTTGCCCCCTCAATTAGGAAAACAAGAAATCTGAAGAGTGATAAATCCCACTTTACAGCACAGAAAGCAGTTTCCAATGAAAGAACAGAAAGGCAAAGCACAACTTTCGAAACTAAATCACATGTGTGTTTCCCATTCAATTAGGAATACAGGAAAAATGAAAAGTGATATCTCGCACTGTACCTAACAGAAACAAGTTTGCAACGAAAGAACAGAAATGTAAAGCACAACTTTTTAAACTAAGTAACATGTGTGAAGCCTGCACAATTAGGAATACAGGAAAACTGAAAAGTGATATAACTCACTGTACAGGAAGAAGTTTCAAACAAAAGAGCATAAAAGCAAAGCACTACTTTTAAACAGAATCACATGTGCGTAGCTCACCAATTACGAATACAAGAAAAATGAAAAGTGTTATCTTGCACTGTACGGCACAGGAACAAGTTTCCATCGAAAGAACAGTAACGCAAAGCACAACTTTGTAAACTAATTCACATACGTGTCGCCCTTTCAATTATAACATGAAAACTGAAAAGTGATATATCGAAATGTACAGCACAGGAACAACTTTCCATCGAAAGAAAAGAAACGCAAAGGAAAACTTTGTAAACTAATTAGCATACGTGTCGCCCGTTCAATTATTACAACAGAATAACTGAAACGTGATACATCACACTGTACAGCACAGAAACAAGTTTCCAGCAGAAGAACAGAAATGCAAAGCACAACTTTGTATACTAATTCAAATACCTGTCACCGGTTCAATTATTATAACAGGAAAACTGAAAAGTGATATAACCCTAACCCTAACGCTAAACTTAACCCTAAACCCTAACACGACCCCTAACCCTAACCCTAACACCTAACCCTATCCCTTACCCTACCCTAACCCTAACCCTAACTCTAACCCTAACCCTAACCCTAAAACTAAATTGTTCCTAATAGGAACAAGTTTCCAATGAAAGATCATAAACACAAAGCAATACTTTGTAAACTAACTCACATGTGTGTCACTCGCTCAATTAGGAATACAGGAAAACTGGAAAGTGATTATCACACTGTACAACATAGGAATAAGTTTCGAACGAAAGAACAGAAAAGCAAAGCAATACTTTTAAACGGAATCACATGTGTGTCGCTAGCTCAATTAGGAATACAGGAAAATTGAAAAGTGTTATTTCGCACTGTAAGGCACAGAAACAAGTTTCCATCGAAAGAACAGAAATGGAAAGTACAACTTTGTAAACTAATTCTCATATGTGCCGCCCATTCAATGATTCTAAGAAGAAAACTGAAAAGTGATATATCGCACTGTACAGTACAGGAACAAGTATCGAGCAAAAGATCAGAAGCGCAAAGCACTACTTTGTACATTAATTCACATGTGTGTCGCTCGCTCAATTAGGAATACAGGAAAACTAAAAAGTGATATATCGCACTGTACAGCACAGGACCAAGTTTCGAACACAAGAAGAGAAAAGCAACGCACTACTTTTAAACGGAATCACATGTGTGTCGCTCGCTCAATTAGGAATACAGGAAAACTGAAAAGTGTCATTTCGCATTGTAAGGCACAGAAACAAGTTTCCATCGAAAGAACAGAAACGCAAAGCACAACTATGTAAAATAATTCACATACGTGCCGCCCATTTAATTATTATAAGAGGAAAACTGAAAAGTGATATATCGCACTGTACAGTACAGGAACAAGTATCGAGCAAAAGATCAGAAACGCAAAGCAGTACTTTGCAAATTAATTCACATGTGTGTCGCTCGCTTTTTTTCCATTCCTTTTTTTTTTCTCCATAATTTTATTTTTCTCATTAGTTACATTTTGTTAATTCTGTATCCCAGCTGTATCCCTCATTCCCTCCCCAATCCCACCCTCCCTCCCTCATCTCCTCCCTGTCCCTTTCCAAGTCCACTAATAGGGGAGGACCTCCTCCCCTTTCATCTGACTCCCTTTTGTCAGGTATTTTCAAGACTGGCTGCAAAGTCCTCCTCTGTGGCCTAACAGTACTGCTCCTCCCTTGGGAGGTGGGGAGTTCAAAGAGCCAGTCATTGAGTTCATGTTAGAAATAGTCCTTGTTCCCCTTACTGTGGGAAACCAATTGATTACTGAGCTATCACGGGTCACATCTGAGCAGAGGTTCTAGATTTTCTCCTCTCATGGACTTTGGTTGAGTGTCCATCTCAGAAAAGACCCTGGGCCCAGATACGTTTGGTCCTTGTGGAGCTCCTATCCTTTCCACATCAAACTCCCCTTCTTTCATATGATTCCCTGCTCTCTGCCGAAGGTTTGGTTGTGAGTCTTAGGATCTATTTTGTAGCACTGCTAGGTAGAGTCTTTCAGATGCTTTCTGCGGTAGACTCCTGTCATACGTTCAATGCATATCCCATTTGTCTTTCTAAGTGAGGATAGATCATCATACCCCGTGTCTGCTTTCTTGATTATCTTCTTTAGATTTCATTATGTTTATCCTATCTTTTAGGTCTATATAAGCGAGTATATTCCATGTTTGTCTTTCTCCTTCTGGGATACTTCACTCAGAATGATCTTTTCTAGATCCCACCGTTTGCCTGCAAATTTCATTATTTCCTCCTTTTTGATTGCTGAGTAGTATTCCATTGTGTAGAAATACCACAATTTCTGTATCCATTCCTCCGTTGATGGACATCTGGGTTGTTTCCAGGTTCTGGCTATTACAAATAAAGCTGCTACAAACATGGTTGAGCAAAGGTCCTTATTGTGTACTTGAGCAAACTTTGGGTATATGCGAAATATTGATATATCGCACTGTACAGTACAGGAACAAGTATCGAGCAAAAGATCAGAAACTGATTCACATTCGTGTAGCCTGTTCAATTATTATAACAGGAAAACTGAAAAGTGATATAACATTAACCCTAACCCTAAGCCCCTGACCCTAACCCTAACCCTAACCCTAACCCTAACGCTAAATTGTTCCTAATAGGAACAAGTTTCCAACGAAAGATCATAAACTCAAAGCAAAACATTGTAAACTAACTCACATGTGTGTCACTCGCTCAATTAGGAATACAGGAAAACTGGAAAGTGATATATCACACTCTACAACATAGGAATAAGTTTCGAACGAAAGAACAGAAAAGCAAAGCACTACTTTTAAACGGAATCACATGTGTGTCGCTAGCTCAATTAGGAATACAGGAAAACTGAAAAGTGTTATTTCGCACTGTAAGGCACAGAAACAAGTTTCCATCGAAAGAACAGAAAGGCAAAGCACAACTATGTAAAATAATTCACATACGTGCCGCCCATTTAATTATTATAAGAGGAAAACTGAAAAGTGATATATCGCACTGTACAGTACAGAAAAAAGTATCGAGCAAAAGATCAGAAACGCAAAGCAGTACTTTGTAAATTAATTCACATATGTGTCGCTCGCTCAATTAGGAATACAGGAAAACTGGAAACTGATATATCGAAATGTACAGCACAGGAACAAGTTTCGAACACAAGAAGAGAAAAGCAAAGCACTACTTTTAAACGGAATCACATGTGTGTCGCTCACTCAATTAGGAATACAGGAAAACTGAAAAGTGTTATCTCGCACTGTACGGCACAGAAACAAGTTTCCATTGAAAGAAGAGAAACACAAAGCACAACTTTGTAAACTAATTCACATATGTGTCGCCCGTTCAATTATTATAACAGGAAACCTGAAAAGTGATATATCGAACTGTACAGCACAGGAACAAGTTTCCATCGAAAGAATAGAAACGCAAAGAACTACTTTGTATACTAATTCAAATACCTGTCACCCGTTCAATTATTATAACAGGAAAACTGAAAAGGGATATATCACACTGTACAGCACAGAAACAAGTTTCCATCGAAAGAACAGAAACGCAAAGCACAACTTTGTATACAGATTCACATTCGTGTAGTCTGTTCAATTATTATAACAGGAAAACTGAAAAGTGATATAACACTAACCCTAACCCTAAGCCCCTAACCATCACCCTAACCCTAACCCTAACCACTAACCCTAACCTTAACCCTAACCCTAACCCTACCCTAACACTAAGCCTAAACCTAACCCTAACCCTAACCCTAACATGTTCCTAAGAGGAAGAAGTTTCCAACGAAAGAACATAAACACAAAGCACTACTTTGTAAACTAAATCACATGTGTGCCACTCACTCAATTAGTAATACAGGAAAAGTGGTATAATGCACTGTACAGCACAGGAACAAGTTTCGAACGAAAGAACAGAAAAGCAAAGCACTACATTTACACGGAATCACATCTGTGTAGCTCGCTCAATTAGGAATACAGGAAAACTGAAAAGTGTTATCTCGCACTGTACGGCACAGAAACAAGTTTCCATCGAAAGAAGAGAAACGCAAAACACAACTTTGTTAACCAATTCACATGCGTGTCGCCCGTTCAATTATTATAACAGGAAAACTGAAAAGTGCTACATCACACTGTACAGCACAGAAACAAGTTTTCAGCAGAAGAACAGAAATGCAAAGCACAACTTTGTATACTAATTCAAATACCTGTCACCCGTTCAATTATTATAACAGGAAAACTGAAAAGTGATATATCACACTGTGCAGCACAAAAACAAGTTTCCATCGAAAGAACAGAAACGCAAAGCAAAACTTTGTATACTAATTCACATTCGTGTTGCCTGTTCAATTATTATAACAGGAAAACTGAAAAGTGACATAACACTAACCCTAACCCTAAGCCCTAACCCTAACTCTAACCCTAACCCTAACCCCCTAACCCTAACCTTAACCCTAACCCTAACCCTATACTAACCCTAAGCCTTAACCTAACCCTAACCCTAACTGCCCCTAACCCTAACCCTGACCCTTCCTAACACTATGACCCTGACCCCTATCCTGACCCTGACCCTGACCCTGACCCTGACCCCTAACCCTAACCCTAACCCTAACCCTAACCCTCTACCTAACCCTAACCCTCTAACCCTAACCCTAACCCTAACCCTGACCCTAACACTAACCCTAACCCTAACCTCTAACCTTAACCCTAACCCTAACCCTAAGCGTAACCCTACACTAACCCTAACCCTAACCCTAACCCTAACCCTAATGCTAAATTTTTCCTAACAGGAACAAGTTTCCAATGAAAGATCATAAACGCAAAGCAATACTTTGTAAACTAACTCACATGTGTGTCACTAGCTCAATTAGGAATACAGGAAAACTGGAAAGTGATATTATCACACTCTACAACATAGGAATAAGTTTCGAACGAAAGAACAGAAAAGCAAAGCACTACTTTTAAATGGAATCACATGTGTGTCGCTAGCTCAATTAGGAATACAGGAAAACTGAAAAGTGTTATTTCGCACTGTAAGGCACAGAAACAAGTTTCCATCGAAAGAACAGAAACGCAAAGCCCAACTTTGTATACTAATTCACATATGTGTCGCTTGTACAATTATTTTAACAGGAAAACTGAAAGGAGATATAACCCTAACCCTAACCCTAACCCTATCCCTAACCCTAACCCCACACCCTAACCCTAACCCTAATCCTAACCCTATCCTGTAACCCTAACCCTACCCTAACCCTAACCTTAACCCTTACCCTAACCCTAACTTGTTCCTACCAGGAACAAGGTTCCAACTAAAGAATATAAACGCAAAGCACTAGTTTGTAAACTAAATCACATGTTTGTCACTCACTCAATTAGGAGTACAGGAAAGCTGAAAAGTGATATATCGAACTTTACAGCAAAGAAACAAGTTTTCATCGAAAGAACAGAAACACAAAGCACAACTTTGAAACTAATTCACATATGTGTTGCCTGTTCAATTATTATAACAGGAAAACTGAAAAGTGATATAACCCTAACCCTAACCCTAATCCTAACTCTAACCCTAACCCTAACTTATTCCTAACAGGAACAAGTTACCAACGAATGAACATAAACACAAAGCACTACTTTGTAAAATAAATCACTTGTGTGTCACTCGCTCAATTAGCAATACAGGAAAGCTGAAATGTGATATATCGCACTGTACATCACAGAAACAAGTTTCGTAGGAAAGAAGAGAAAAGCAAAGGACTACTTTTAAACAGAATCACATGAATGTTGTTCGCTCACTTAGGAATACAGGAAAACTGAAAAGTGTTATTTTGCACTGTATGGCATGGAAACAAGTTTCCATCGAAAGAACAGAAACACCAAGCACAACTTTGTAACCTAATTCACATATGTGTCACCCATTCAATTATTATAACAGGAAAACTGAAAAGTGATATATCGCACTTTACAGCACAGGAACAAGTTTAGAACGAAAGAACAGAAAAGCAAAGAACTACTTTGTAAACTAAATCACATGTGTGTTGCTAGCTCAATTGGGAATACAGGAAAACTGAAAATTGTTATCTCGGGCTGTATGGCACAGAAACAAGTTTCCATTGAAAGAACAGAAACGCAAAGCACAACTTTGTAAACTAATTCACATATGTGTCGCCTGTTCAATTATTATAACAGGAATACTGAAAAGTTATATATCCCTAACCCTAACCCTAACACCCTAACCCTAACCCTCACCCTAACCCTAACCCTAACCCTAACCCTAACCCTAACCCTAACCCCTAACCCTAACCCTCCCAACTAAGAGCACAGAAAGTAGTTCCCAATGAAAGTACAGAAACACAAAGCACAACCTTCCAAACTAAATCACATGTGTGTCGCCCGTTCAATTAGGAATACATGAAAACTGAAAACTGATATCTCCCACTGTAGTGCACAGAAACAAGTTTCCACCAAAAGAATAGAAAGGCAAAGCACAACTTTGTAAATTAAATCACATTTGTGTCGCCAGCTCAATTAGGAATACAGGAAAACTGAAAAGTTATATCTCCACATTAGAGCAGAGGAAGAAGTTTCCAATGAAAGAACAGAAACACAAAGCACAACTTTGGAAACTAAATCACATGTGTGTCACCTGCACAATTAGGAATACAGGAAAACGAAAAAGTGATATATTGCACTGTACCTCACAGAAACAAGTTTCCAACTAAAGAACAGAAATGTTAAGCACAACATTGTATACAAAGTAACATGTGTGTCACGTGGTCAATTAGGAATACAGGAGAACTGAAAAGTGACATGTCCCACTGTAGTTCACAGAAACAAGTTTCCACAAAAAGAATAGAAATGCAAAGCACAACTTTGTAAACTAAGTAACATGTGTGTCACCTGCAGAATTAGGAATACAGGAAAACTGAAAAGTGATATCTTCCACTTTAGAGTACAGAAAGAAGTATCCAATGAAAGAAAAGCAAGGCAAAGCACAACTTTGGAAACTAAATCACATTTGTGTCGCCCGCTCAATTAGGAATACAGGAAAACTGAAAAGTGATATCTCCCACTTTAAAGCACAGAAACAAGTTTCCAAAAAAAGAACAGAAAAGCGAATCACAACTATGTAAACAAAATCACATGTGTGTCACCCACTCAATTAGGAATATAGGAATACTGAAAAGTGATATCTTCCACTGTAGTGCACAGAAACAAGTTTCCAACAAACAAACAGAAAGGCAAAGCACAACTTTGGAAACTAAATGACATGTGTGTCTCCCATTGACTTAGGAATAGAGGAAAACTGAAAAGTGATATCTCCCACTGTAGTGCACAGAAAGAAGTTTCCAACAAAAGAACACAAATGTAAAGCACAATTTTGTAAACTAGGTAACATGTGTGTCGTCCATTCAATTAGGAATACAGGAAAACTAAAAAGTGATATCTCCCACTTTAGAGCACAGAAAGAAGTTTCCAACGAAAATACAGAAATGTAAAACACAACTTTGTAAACTAAGTAACATGTGTGTCGTCCGTTCAATTAGGAATACAGGAAAACTGAAAAGTGATATCTCCCACTTTAGAGCACAGAAAGAAGTTTCCAATGAAAGATCATAAACACAAAGCAGAGCTTTGAAAAATAAATCACATCTGTGTAGCCCGTTCATTAGGAATACAGGAAAACTGAAAAGTGATATCTCGCACTGTACCTCACAGAAACAAGTTTCCCACAAAAGAACCGAAAGGCAAAGCACAACTTTGTAAACTAAGTAACATGTGTGTCGCCTGCACAATTAGGAATACAGTAAAACTGAAAATTTATATCTCGCACTGTACCTCACAGAAACAAGTTTCCAATGAAAGAACAGAAATGTAAAGCACAACTTTGTATGCTCAGTAACATGTGTATAGCGCTCTCAATTAGGAATACAGGAAAACTGAAATGTGATATCTCCACAGTAGTGCACAGAAACAAGTTTCCAACAAAAGAATAGAAAGGCAAAGGAAAACTTTGTAAACTAAATCACATTTGTGTCGCTCGTTCCATTAGGAATACAGAAAAACTGAAACGTGAGATCTCCCACATGAGAGCACAGAAAGAAATTTCCAACGAAAGTACAGAAATGTAAAGAACAACTTTGTAATCTAAGTAACATGTGTGTCGCCTGCACTATTAGGAATACAGGAAAACTGAAAAGTGATATCTCCCACTTTAGAGCAGAGGAAGAAGTTTCCAATAAAAAACAGAAACGCAAAGCACAATTTTGGAAACTAAATCACATGTGTGTCACCCGTTCAATTAAGAATACAGGAAAACTGAAAAGTGATATCTCGCATTGTACCTCACACTAACAAGTTTCCAACGAAAGAACAGAAATGTAAAGCACAACTTTGCAAACTACTTAACATGTGTGTCGCCCGCTCAATTAGGATTGCAGGAAAACTAAAAAGTGATATCTCCCACTGTACTGCACAGAAAGATGATTCCAAAAAAAGAACAGAAATGTAAATCACAAGTTTGTAAACTAAGTAACATGTATGTAGCCCATTGAATTAGAAATACAAGAAAACTGAAAAGTGATATCTCCCACTGTAGTGCACAGAAACAAGTTTCCAACAAAAGAATAGAAAAGCAAAGCACAACTTTTTAAACTAAATCACATTTGTGTCGCCCGCTCAATTAGGAATACAGGAAAACTGAAAAGTGATATCTCCCACTTTAGAGCATAGAAAGAATTTTCCAATGAAAGAACAGAAATGCAAAGCACAACATTGGAAAATAAATCAAATGTGTGTCGCCCGTTCAAATAGGAATACAGGAAAACTGAAAAGTGATATCTTGCACTGTACCTCACAGAAACAAGTTTCCAATGAAAGAACAGAAATGTAAAGCACAACTTTGTAAACTAAGTAATATGTGTGTCACCTGCACAATTAGGAATACAGGAAAACTGAAAAGTTCTATCTTCACTTTGGAGTACAGGAAGAAGTTTCCAATGTAAGAACAGAAAGATAAAGCACAACTTTGGAAACAAAATCACATGTGTGTTTCGCGTTCCATAGGAATACAGGAAAACTGAAAAGTGATATATTGCACCATACAGCACAGGAACATGTTTCCAACGAAAGAACAGAAAAGCAAAGTACTACTTTTAAAAGGAATCACATGTGTGTCGCTCGCTCAATTAGGAATGCATGAAAACTGAAAAGTGTTATCTCGCACTGTACAGCACAGAAACAAGTTTCCATCGAAAGATCAGAAACGCAAAGCACAACTTTGTAAACTAATTCACATATGTGTCGCCTTTTCAATTATTATAACAGGAAAAATGAAAAGTGATATAACCCTAATCCTGACCCAAACCCTAACAAAGTAAACCTAACCCTGTAACCCTAACCCTAACACTAACCCTAACCCCTAACCCTAACCCTAAAGCTAACCCTAACCCTAAACCTAACCTTGTAACCCTAAGCCTGTAACCCTAACCCTTTAACCCTAATCCTAACACTAACACTAACCCTAAACCTAACCCTAACCCTAACCATAAACATGACAATAACCATAACCCTAACCCTAACCCTAACCCTAACCCTAACGGAATCACATGTGTGTTGCTCGCTCAATTAGGAATACAGGAAAACTGAAAAGTGTTATCTGGAACTGTACGGCACAGAAACAAGTTTCCATCGCAAGATCAGTAACGCAAAGCACAACTTTGTAAACTAATTCACATAAGTGTTTCCCGTTCAATTATGATAAAAGGAAAACTAAATAGTGATATATCACACTGTACAGCACTGAAAAAGTTTCCAAAAGAAGAACAGAAACTCAAAGCTCTTCTTTGTAAACAAAATCACATGTGTGTCGCTAGCTCAATTAGGAATACAGGAAATCTGAAAAGTGATATATTGAAATGTATGGCAAAGAAACAAGTTTTCATCGAAAGAACAGAAACACAAAGCACAAATTTGCAAACTAATTAACATACGTGTCGACTGTTCAATTATTATAACAGGAAAACTGAAAAGTGATATAACCCTAACCATAACCCTACCCCCCTAACCCTAACCCTAACCCTTACCTAACCCTAACTTGTTCCTAACAGGAACAAGTTTCCAATGAAAGAACATAAAAGCAAAGCACTACTTTGTAAACTAAATCACATGTGTGCCACTCGCTCAATTAGGAATACAGGAAAGCTTAAAAGTCATATAATGCACTGTACACCACAGGAACAAGTTTCGAACAAAAGAACTGAAAAGCAAAGCACTATATTTAAATGGAATCACATGTGTGTCGCTCACTCCATTAGGAATACAGGAAAACTGAAAAGTGTTATCTCGCACTGTACCGCACAGAAACAAGTTTCCATCGGAAGAAGAGAAACGCAAAGCACAACTTTGTAAACTAATTCACACACGTGTCGCCCGTTCAATTATTATAACAGGAAAACTGAAAAGTGATATATCGAACTGTATAGCACAGGAACTCGTTTCCATCAAAAGAACAGAAATGCAAAGCACAACATTGTAAACTAATTCACATATGTGTCCCCCGTTCAATTATTATAACAGGAAAACTGAAAAGTGATATATCACACTGTACAGCACAGAAACAAGTTTCCAACAGAAGAACAGAAATGCAAAGCAATACTTTCTAAACTAAAACACATGTGTGTCGCTCACTCAATTAGGAATACAGGGAAACTGAAAAGCGATATATGGAAATTATAGCAAAGAAACAAGTTTTCATCAAAAGAACAGAAACGCATAAAGCAACTTTGTAAACTAATTCACATACGTGTCGCCTGTTCAATTATCATAACAGGAAAACTGAAAAGTGATATATCGAACTGTACAGCACAGGAACAAGTTTCCAACAGAAGATCAGATACGCAAAGCACTAATTTGTAAAGTAAATCACATGTGTGTCGCTAACTCAATTAGGAATACAAGGAAACTGAAAAGCGAAAAATCCAAATGTAAGGCAAAGAAACAAGTTTTCATCGAAAGAACAGAAATGCAAAGCACAACTTTGTAAACTACTTCACATTCATTTCACCTGTTCAATTATTATAACAGGAAAACTGAAATGTGTTAGAACCCTAACCCTAACCCTAAGCCCCTAACCCTAACCCTAACCTCACCCTAACCCTACCCTAACCCTAACCCTCACCCTAACCCTAACCCTAACCCTAATCCTACCCCTATACCTAACCCTAACTTGTTCCTAAGGAAATAACAGAAACGCAAAGCACTACTTTGTAAACTAAATCACATGTGTGCCACTCGCTTAATTAGGAATACAGGAAAACTGAAAAGTGATATAATGCACAGTACAGCACAGGAACAAGTTCGAACAAAAGAACAGAAAAGCAAAGCACTACTTTTAAACGGAATCACATGTGTATCGCTCGCTCAATTAGGAATACAGGAAAACTGAAAAGTGTTATCTCGCACTGTACCGCACAGAAACAAGTTTCCATCCAAAGAACAGAAACGCAAAGCACAACTTTGTAAACTAATTCACACACGTGTCGCCCCTTCAATTATTATAACAGGAAAACTGAAAAGTGATATAAACCTAACCCTAACACTAAGCCCTGAACCCTAATCAAAACCCTAACCCTAACCCTAATCTTAAGCTAACCCTAACCCTAACCCTAACCCTAACCATAACCATAACCGTAACCCTAACCATAACTTGTTTCTAACAGGAACAAGTTTCCAATGAAAGAACATAAACGCAAAACACTACTTTGTAAACTAAATCAAATGTGTGCCACTTGCTCAATTTGAAATACAGGAAAACTGAAAAGTGATATAATGCACTGTACAGCACAGGAACAAGTTTCGAACGAAAGAAGAGAGACGCAAAGAACAACTTTTTAAACTAACTCACATATGTTTCGCCCATTCAATTATTATAACAGGAAAACTGAAAAGTGATATATCCAACTGTATAGCACAGGAACAAGTTTCCATCGAAAAAACAGAAACGCAACGCACAACTTTGTAAACTAATTCACATACGTATCGCCCATTCAATTATTATAACAGGAAAACTGAAAAGTGATATATCACACTGTACAGCACAGAAACAAGTTTCCAACAGAAGAACAGAAACGCAAAGCACTACTTTGTAAACTAAATCACATGTGTGTCACTCACTCAATTAGGAATACAGGGAAACTGAAAAGTGATAAATTGAAATGTATGGCATAGAAACGATTTTTCATCAAAAGAACAGAAACGCAAAGCACAACTTTGCAAACGAATTCACATTTGTGTCGCTTGTTCAATTATTATAACAGGAAAACTGAAAAGTGATATAACCCTAACCCTAACCCTAAGCCCCTAACCCTAACCCTAACACTAACCCTAACCCTAACCCTAACCCTAACCCTAACCCCACCCTAACCCTAAACCTCCCTAACCCTAACCCTAACCCTAACCCTAAACCCAGCCCTAACCCTAATCCTAACCCTAACTTGTTCCTAACAGGAACAAGTTTCCAACGAAAGAACAGAAATGCAAAGCACTACTTTGTAAACTAAATCACATGTGTGCCACTCGCTCAATTAGGAATACAGATAACTGAAAAGAGATACAATGCAAGTGAGTAACCAGCTAGTAAATTTACTAGCATTACAGCATTGGGCAAAAAAAGCAAGCCTTGCTTGGAGCCTGTGCCCGTTGATGCCCTCACGCTATGACTATCTTCAGACAGAAAAGGGATCTTAGAACTACAGCCACCATTGTTACTACCATTTCATTGGCAGCTGTTGGAGCTACCACCGGGGCATTAGCCATGAGTCATATTGGGCAGACTGCTCAGACCCTGAATAACCTTTTAGCCAATGTAGCTCATGCCTTAGATGTACAAAAAGGAATTAATGCTCAACTAAAAGGAGGTTTGATGGTATTCAATCAGAGGTTTGACCTCGTGCAGGAGCAAATTGATACCCTATGGCAAATTGCTCAACTTGGCTGTCAATGAAAGTATGCTGGACTTTGTGTCACTAACATACAACATGAGAATTTTCCCTGTGCTGCAAATCTGTATAAACAATTGTCAAGCAATATTTTTGGTAATTGGACTGGAGAATTCGATACTATGATGGACCAGCTGAGAGTGGCCATTGTCATGGTAAATTCTACCAGAGTGGACGCAGGACTAGCCACAGGATTATCATCATGGATTGCTGCAGCCATGAATCATCTGAAGGAATGGGCAGGCATGGGAGCGTTAGCAGGCCTTCTGGTGTTGGTCACCTTGGTTTACCTGTGGTATATATGCAAGATTAGAGTCTCACAACAGTGTAATGCAGACATGACCATTCAGGCCTTACAGGCATTAAAGTAGGACAGTTTCCTCAAGCGTGGTTGGCTACCATAAAAAGCTAAAATGTTATGCTCAGGATGCGAGGCTAAGCACTGCACTCAAGGTCAGCCACCTTGGACCCAGAGAAGAGCATGTCTAATTGCATGCTGGTTGATGCCCCAGGTCCCACCTCTGAGAAAAAGGTATCGGACGGGTCTGATGCTCTTTGGGTGGATGACACCTAAATGAACATCAGTACAAAGTCCCAATTTATTTCTAATATCAGAGATCAGACCTCTACTCTTGCCTGATGCGTCCAAAAGAAAAAGGGGGAACTGTAGAGAGCTGCGTAATGCCGTGCCTGAAAGATGGAGCTGGTTTCTGCCTTCCACCTTCCCCATGGTGAGTGCTCTCTGTCACAAACAACTCCACATTTGGCTAAGGCTGAGGATCTGGCTTGCTTCCATGTATGTGGACCTATCTGCATTGCCCAAGTGGCATGCTAGGGTTGGCTACCCACAGGCTATTTAAAGTGGGCTGGCTTTCCCCAGGGTCAGATGATTGTTCAAGGTTCCTGATTAAACTGCATTGAAAAAAAAATGATAAAAGATAAAAAAAAAATCAGAAACACATCAAAAACATCAACCATCATGATCAACTAGGCTTCATCTGAGAAATTTAGGGATAATTCAATGTATATAATTCAATAAATATAAACCACCATATAACAGACTAAAATGCAAAACCCACATTGTCATCTAAAATTTTCTATGTAGCATATTATGATCTTCTAATAACTTCCAGAAGATTTTAAAAATATTTTACTTGGTAAGGTTAAAATATTGACATTATTCACTGTCAAATTTTAATAAATGTGAGTTAAGTGAATGAATAGAAACACAACCAATCAGAAGTATAGCTTTCCATTTTTAGATGTTGATATCAAACACATAGATAATACTACTATGCTCTGACCCTCTTACAGTGACCCATGGATACTCCAATACTATAATTTCATATTTGGAGTTGTTACAAAGGATGGTAAAGTTATATCCAACTTAGTTTCAGAACTTAAAATTTGAGTACTTTAGATCACTGCCCAGTATACTCATAATTACATGGCATTGTGACAAGATATATATATATATATATATATATATATATATATATATATATATATATATATCATGCAAACATGTGTATCTATATTTCAGTAAATATATATGAAGTAAAACAATATTATTAGTGGAATATGAAAATATGTATTTCACCTACTCAGATTTTCATGATGATCTGCATGTATTAATAAATATTAACATGACAGAGTTAGGCTTTGAGAAAATTGTAGTGACAGCATGTAAAATAGGTATGATAATGAGATAAGAATGCTAGAGGCAGGCTTGGGAAAATTGTTTTCAATCTGACTTGTAAATTGGATTCATTTAAGGGATAAATTAGACAATGAAAAGTGAAAATGAGAACACATCTCAAAAGTATTGAATGGTTGTAGCCAGTGACTGCATAAGGTAGATTAATTTTAAAAAATATGAAACATTAAAAAAATGAGTTATTTCCCTCAGAATGATCTTTTCTAGATCCCACCATTTGCCTGCAATTTTTCATGATTTCCTCCTTTTGATTGCTGAGTAGTATTCCATTGTATAAAAATACCACAATTTCTGTACCCATTCCTCCATTGATGGACATCTGGGTTGTTTCAGGTTCCGCTATTACAAATAAAGCTACTATAAACGTGGTTAAAAAAAAGAAAGAAAGAAAGAAAGAACAGAAACGAAACCACAACATTGTAAACTAATTCACATACGTGTGTCCTGCTTCAATTATTATAACAGGAAAAATAAAAGTGATATATCCCACTGTACAGCACAGAAACAAGTTTCTAACACAAGAACAGAAACGCAAAGCACTACTTTGTAAAGTAAATCACATGTGTGTCGCTCGCTCAATTAGGAATATAGGAAAACTGAAAAGTGATGTATTGAACTGTACTGCAAAGAAACAAGTTATCATCGAAAGAACAGAAACACAAAGCACAACTTTGTAAATTAATTCACATACGTGTCGCCTGTTCAATTATTATAACAGGAAAACTGAAAAGTGATATAACCCTAAACCTAACCATAACCAAAACCCTAACCCCCTAAAACTAAACCTAACCCTAACCCTAACCCGAACCCCTAACCCTAACCCTAACCCTAATGCTAACTTGTTCTTAAAAGGAACAAATTTCCAACAAAAGAACATAAACGCAAAGCACAACTTGTAAACTAAGTCACATTTGTGTCACTCGATCAATTAGGAATACAGGAAAACTGAAAAGTGATATAACGCACTGTACAGCACAGGAACAATTTTCTAAGGAAAGAACAGAAAAGCAAAGCACTATATTTAAACAGAATCACATGTGTGTCGCTCGCTCTATTAGGAATACAGGAAAAATGAAAAGTGATATAAAGCACTGTACAGCACAGGAACAATTTTCTAACGAAAGAACAGAAAAGCAAAGAACTATATTTAAACAGAATCACATGTTTGTCAGTCGCTCAATTAGGAATACAGGAAAACTGAAAAGTGTTATCTCGCACTGTACGGCACAGAAACAAGTTTCCATCGAAAGAACAGAAACGCAAAGCCCAACTTTGTAAACTAATTCACATACGTGCCGCCTGTTCAATTATTATAACAGGAAAACTGAAAAGTGATATATCACACTGTACAGCACAGAAACAAGTTTCCAACAGAAGAACAGAAATGCAAAGCCCTACTGTTAAACGGAATCACATGAGTGTCACTCGCTCAATTAGGAATATAGGAAAACTGAAAAGTGATATATCACACGATACAGCACAGGAACAAGTTTAGAACGAAAGAACAGAAAAGCAAAGCACTACTTTTAAACGGAATCACATGTGTGTCGCTTGCTCAATTAGGAATACAGGAAAAATGAAAAGTGATATATCACACTGTACAGCACAGAAACAAGTTTCCAACAGAAGAACAGAAACGCAAAAACACTACTTTTGTACACTAAATCACATGTGTGTTACTCGCTCAATTAGGAATACAGGAAAACTCAAAATTGATATATCGCATTGTACAGCACAGGAATAAGTTTCCAACGAAAGAAACGAAAAGAAAAGCACTACTTTTAAATGGAATCACATGTGTGTCGCTAAACTCAATTAGGAATACAGGAAAACTGAAAAGTGTTATCTTGCACTGTAAGGCACGGAAACAAGTTTTCATCGAAAGAACAGAAACACAAAGCACAACTTTATAAACTAATTCACATACCTATCGCTCCTTCAATTATTATAACAGGAAAACTGTAAAGTGATATAACCCTAACCCTAACCCTAACCCTAACTATAACCCTAACCCCTAACCCTAACCCTAAGCCTAACCCTAACGCTACCCTAACCCTAACCCTAACCCTAACCCTAACCCTAAATGTAATGCTAACCCTAACCCTAACCCTAAATTGTTCCTAACAGGATCAAGTTTCCAACAAATGAACAGAAAAGCAAAGCACAACTTTATAAACTACAGTACATATGTGTCGCTCACTCAATTAGGAATACAGGAAAACTGAAAAGTTATATATCACACTGTACAGCACAGGAACAAGTTTCAAACAAAAGAACAGAAAAGCAAAGGACTACTTTGTTAACTAAATCACATGTGTGTTGCTTGCTCAATTAGGAATACAGGAAAACTGAAAAGTGATATATCGAACTGTACATCAAAGAAACAAGTTTTCATCGAAAGAACAGAAATGCAAAGCACAACTTTTTAAACTAATTCACATACGTGTAGCCTGTTCAATTATTATAACAGAAAAACTGAAAAGTGACATAACCCTAACCCTAACCCTAACACTAACCCCCTAACAATAAATATAACCATAACAATAACCCTAATCCCTAACCCTAACCCTAACCCTAACTATAACCCTATCCCTAACCCTAACCCTAACCCTAACCCTACCCTAACCCGAACCATAACCCTAACTTGTTCCTAATAGGAACAAGTTACCAACACAAGAACATAAACGCAAAGCACTACTTTGTAAACCAAATCACATGTGTGTCCCTTGCTCAATTAGGAATACTGGAAAACTGAAAAGTGATATATCGCACTGTACAGCACAGGAACAAGTTTCCAACCAAAGAACAAAAAAGCAAAGCACTACTTTGTAAACTAATTCACATGCGTGTCGCCTGTTCAATTATTATAACAGGAAAACTGAAAAGTGAAATAACGCACTGTATAGCACAGGAACAAGTTTCCAAAGAATGAACAGAAAAGCAAAACACTACGTTGTAAACTAAATCACACGTGTGTCACTCGCTCAATTAGGAATGCAGGAAAACTGAAAAGAGATATATCGCACTGTAGAGCAGAGGAACAAGTTTCCAACAGAAGAAAAGAAACGCAAAGCACTACTTTGAAAACTAAATCGCATGTGGGTCACTCGCTAAATTAGGAATACAGGAAAACTGAAAAGAGATATAACGCACTGTACAGCACATAAACAAGTTTCAATCGAAAGAACAGAAACGCAAAGCACAACTTTGTCAACTAATTCACATACGTGTTGCCTGTTCAATTATTATAACATGAAAACTTAAAAGTGATATAACCCTAAAACTAACCATAACCTAACACTAACCGTAAACCCTTAACACTGAACCTAACCCTAACCATAACCATCTGCTAACACTAACCCGAACCTTACCCCTAACTTGTTCCTACAAAGCACTACTTTGTAAACTAAATCACATGTGTGTCGCTCGCTCAATTAGGAATACAGGAAAACTGAAAAGTGATATATATCGCAATGTACAGCAGAGGAAAAATTTTCGAACGAAAGAACAGAAAAGCAAAGCACTAATTTCTACACTAAGTCACATGTGTGTGGTTCACTCAATTAGGAATACAGGAAAACTGAAAAGTGATATATCGCCAGTTCAAGTATTATAATAGGAAAACTGAAAAGTGATATAACCCTAACCCTAACCGTAACCTTCTAACCTTCTAACCCTAACCCTAACCCTAACCCTACCATAACCCTAACCCTAACCCTAACCCTAACCCCTACCCTTAACCCTAACCCCAACCGCATTCCTAACCCTAACACTAACACTAACGCTAACTTCTTCATAACAAGAATAAGTTTCCATCCAAAGAACATAAACGCAAAGCACTACATTGTAAACTAAATCACATGTGTGTCACTAGCTCAATTAGGAATACAGGAAAACTGATAAGTGATATATCGCACCGTACAGCAGAGGAACAAGTTTCGAATGAAAGAACTGAAAAGCAAAATACTACTTTTAAATGGAATCACATGTGTGTCGCTCGCTCAATTAGGAATACAGGGAAACTGAAAAGCGATATCTCGCACTGTACGGCTCAAAAACAAGTTTCCATCGAAAGTACAGAAACGAAAAGCACAACTTTGTAAACTAATTCACATACGTGTTGCCTGTTCAATTATTATAACAGGAAAACTGAAAAGTGATATAACCCTAACCATAACATAACACTAACCCTACCCCCCTAACACTAACACTAACCCTAACCCTAACCCTAAACGTAACTTGTTCCTACAAAGTACTAATTTGTAAACAAAATTACATGTGTGTCGCTCACTCAATTATGAATACAGCAAAACTGAAAAGTGTTATATCGAATTGTACGGCAAAGAAACATGTTTTCATTGAAAGAACAGAAACACAAAGCACAACTTTGTAAACTAATTCACATGCGTGTTGCCCGCTCAATTATTATAACAGGAAAACTGAAAAAAATGATATATAACGCACTGGACAGCACAGGAGCAAGTTTCCAACGAAAGAACAGAAAAGCAAAGCACTACTTAGTAAACTAAATCACATGTGTGTCGCTCGCTCAATAAGGAATAGAGGAAAACTGAAAAGTGATATATCGCACTGTACAGCACAGGAGCAAGTTTCCAACGAAAGAACAGAAAAGCAAAGCACTACTTAGTAAACTAAATCACATTTGTGTTGCTTGCTCAATTAGGAATACAGGAAAACTGAAAAGTGTTATTTCGCACTGGACGGCACAGGAAAAAGTTTCCATCCAAAGAACAGAAACGCAAAGCACAACATTGTAAACTAATTCACATACGTGTCGCCTGTTCAATTATTATAACAGGAAAACTGAAAAGTGATATAACCTAACCCTAACCCTAACCCTAACCCGTAGACCTAACTTTATCCCCTAACCATAACACTAAACCTAACTCATAACCCTAACCCTAAGCCTAACCCTATCCTAACCCTAACACTAAACCGAACCCTAACCCTAAACCTAACTTGTTCCAAACAGGAACAAGTTTCCAACAAAAGAATATAAACGCAAAGCACTACTTTGTAAACTAAATCACATGTGTGTCACTCGCTCAATTAGGAATACAGGAAACCTGAAAAGTGATATATCGCACTGTACAACACAGGAACATGTTTTGAACAAAAGAACAGAAAAGCAAAGCACAACTTTGTAAACTAATTCACATACGTGTTGCCCGATCAATTATTATAACAGGAAAACTAAAAAGTGATATATGACACTGTACAGCACAGAAATAAGTTTCCAACAGAAGAAAAGAAACGCAAAGCACTAATTTGTAAACTAAATCACATGTGTGTTTCTCGTTCAATTAGGAATACAGGAAAACTGAAAAGTGATATATCACACTGTACAGCACAGAATCAAGTTTCCATCTAAAGAACAGAAACGCAAAGCACAACTTAGTAAACTAATTCACATATGTGTCGCATGTTCAATTATTATAAAAAGGAAAACTGAAAAGTCATATAATCCTCACCCTAACACTAATCCTAATCCTAAACCTAACCCCTAACACCAACACTAACCCTAACCATAACCTAACCCTAACACTAACCCTACCTTGTTCCTAACAGGAACAAGTTTCCAACAAAGAACATAAACGCAGCACTACTTTGTAAACTGAATCACATATGTGTCACTTTCGCTCAATTAAGAATACAGGAAACCTGAAAAGTGATATATCACACTGTACAGCACAGAAACAAGTTTCCAACAGAAGAACAGAAACGCAAAGCACTACTTCGTAAACTAAGTCACATGTGTGTTGCTCGCTCAATCAGGAATACAGGAAAACTGAAAATTGATATATCGCAGTGTACAGCACAGGAAGAAGTTTCCAATGAAAGAACAGAAAAGCAAAGCACTACTTTTTAAATGGAATCACATGTGTTACTTACTCCACTAGGAATACAGGAAAACTGAAAAGTGTTATCTCGAACTGTAATGCACAAAAACAAGTTTCCATCGAAAAGAACAGAAACAAAAGCACAACTTTGTAAACTAATTCACATATGTGTCGCTGTTCAATTATTATAAAAGGAAAACTGAAAAGTGATATAACCCTAACCTAACTCCCTAACACTAACCCTAACGATAACCCAAAATTCTAACCCTAACTGTAACCTAACCTAAACCTAACCCAAAACCTAACCCTACACTAACCTAACCTAGCCTTAACAATAAAGCAACTTGTTCCTAACAGGAACAAGTTTCCAACGAAAGAACATAAAACGTAAAGCACTACTTTGTAAACAAAGCACATGTGTATCACTTGCTCAATGAGGAATACAGGAAAACTGAAAAGCACTACATTTAAACAGAATCACATTTGTGTCGCTCACTCAATTAGGAATACAGGAAAACTGAAAAGTGTCATCTCGCACTGTATGGCACAAAAGCACAGAAACAAGTTTCCATCGAAAAGAACACGAAAAGAACACGCAAAAGCTGGTGACAGCTGAAGATGATCTTTCCACAGATACACCTGCTACCACTTGAAGAGTCAGATGCGCGAAGATGACCACTAATTCTACTCGAGTGGATTCATCGCCCCACAGATGGCTTATTACCCTGGGTTTCTTCTGCCTTTTCTTACTTTAAGATTGGGTGGGGGTGGAATGTTTGCAGCACTATGTTGGGGCTTAGTGTTTTTACTCTGGTTGTTCTGCAAACTCAATACCCAAAATAAACGTGACTAGGTCGCGATCGCAAGCAAACACTTGTGGCCTTGAAACAAGGATCATCTCCCAAAATTTGGTTATCCATGTTAAAAATTAAAACAGACTGTGACACTCAGTCGATGCACCTCAGGGTTTTACCCATTGCCCTGAGTCGATGAGTGATCCAAGTCAATATTGCCTTTGCCTAAGCGGCTATGGTACCTAGATAGGAGGATGACAGCCTTTGCACTCCCTGGAATTTTATTCCATTGCATGGGAATG